>JANHFT010003580.1:79593-90609 GCA_032467955.1 Pseudoxenodon macrops | reverse complement strand
CCTTTGCTATCCTGACATCATCTTTACAGATTCTGGCTATCTGCTGATATTCTGCCTTGTTTATGTGTCCCTCTTTCAATTTTTTGTACTTGTCCTTTTTTTCATTCAATTTGTCAGCGAGGTCTTTGTGCAGCCATGCATCAGGACAGGGCAACAGCTTCTTCTACATCTACCATGATGCTAGTATATCGTTTTAAAAACAAGAATTAGTAATTGTAATTGGTTACTATTCTCTGAATGAGAATAATATTTTATCACAGCATGGTTTACCACACTCTTTGGACTTATTTAAACCATGTGTAGAAAGGGGGAACAGGCTGACCCACTGGCTTATCAAATGAGAATGGAATGACAGTCTATTATGAAATACTCATCTTAATACTTTCCCATTTATCCTTTTCAGGTACAGTGACTCCTTGCCCTCCAAACCATCAGAATTGTTAATCTGAGCCTGGCATAACATTTTATAAGCATCTATCCTGTCTTGTCCTGTCCCTGTCCCATCCCACCCCAGCAAGCATCTGCTCAGGTTTTGTTGGACTTAGCAAACCTCCAAATACTATTTTGTGCTTGCATTTGATTGAAACATGCCACCATTCTTCCCATCTCAAATCTATTCCTTGACTGCCCTATAGTGCTTGAATACCACTGACCCCATATCCCCACTAGTCCACAGAGCTGTCTTGATATGTACTCACACTAGTCAGATTGCAAGAACTGTTCTGAGTCCAGGACAGATTGATTGCTAAATTTAATATTCTCCATAAATTGAATGTTCCCCCTCCATCGTTCCCCTCACTTCTCTATCAAGACATTTTATGCATGTAACATTCTTTTTATAAAAAAATTGTTTTACACTTTTAATGTGCCAGTGGTATCAAAACTTCAGCAGAATGGCAAATCCAGGCCAGAAATTCATAGAAAGTTTTGAACGGAGATAATGTGTGTAAGCACCATCTCATCCTGTTTCTGGTGAATGGAATCTATTTGCTGCCTGTCCTGGATTCAGACTTTGCCCAATTTGGAAAACAACCATATTAGCCTGGTTAGAGGCTCTCTGTCATCTCCACTTTATTTACTTTTACTCAACCTATCTGTGCACCTTCCCCAGCTGTGCCTTTTAGATGTACCGGGTACAAACTTTTTATCTACAAAACAGACAGTGCTGTATAACAGATACAAAACAGGCAGTGCTGTCTTTCCCTCAATTGTTTGCTTATAATTTTGTGGTTTGTGTAAATGCCAATTTTTCTGCCTAAGGGAAAACACCACACGATTCTCAATCCTCATTCAAACTTCAAGGGGCATTATAATCAAGGGTAGTTAAATTAGTTTGGTGGCTGAGTCCCAAAAAATATCCTAAAGGCCCTTTTCTATGATAGTAAGAGAATACAATACTTGATTTTTTGGGGTCTTTTCATAGCATCCCACATCTTCTGCCTTTCTCTAGCTTTAAGTTCTCTGGATAGTGCCAGTTTCAGGCAAGTGTAGAGCTAACAGAAGTGAACACAAAAACAAATCAAGGTAGTCTCTGTGTTCAGGAACAGATTAATTATACAAGACATGCCTATGGGATTACCAAAAGCTTTGGCAAAAACCATTACTCATAGCCTGATCCTGTCCTATAGGGAATTTCCTAAAGAGATGTCTCCATTGTCATACTATGTGTTGGATCATTACATCTGTAGTTATGATAATTACTCCAAAATAAGTTTCAGTATCAAGAAGAACCACATAAAATGCTTAAAATGCATGTTAATGTTTTATAAAGTTTACATGTAGGATGAACTAAGAAAGATGTGGAAATTGAGAGATGTTTCACTTCATATTGGAACATTCTCAAATCCAGTGTGCTAATCAGCCCTCTACTGACCACACTTAGGTTATGTCAGCCCAGTTTTCATGCATTCAGTACAATTGTCCATGTGAGAAAGTCTTTGTGCTCCTAACAGAATGGGACTCTGCCATACAATTCTGGTTCATTTGAAGGCAATTTGTGTTCAGCTGCTGGATGTATTGTTTTCTGCAAGAGCATGTTATTATTTGAGTGTCGGTTGAGCTGGAGGTCAATGCTTATAGGATGACCCAGCTTGACAACTAGGCGGTGTTTTTTTTTTTTTACACCAGCCACATTTTGAACCCAGGAAGGGCTGAATGACTCTTAATGCTGGTTCCACCCGCTGAGTCACTTCCAGAAGAGTTGAAATGCCTGCATGACTTGAAATGCTCTCAACCTTCTCTGGCCCAGTGAAACTAATAGAAAGACTGCTTGAGTGGCTCATGCTAGCTGTATCATACTGAACTACAAACCAATCAACACCTTTAACCTTGCATGTTATGAAAATCTAGCCCATGTCATCACTCTGTGTTCATGTGAATGCACTTGCCATCATTTTTCAAAAGACAGTGACTTGCCTGAAGTTACCCAGTAATTTCCACGGTCAAGTGCAGATTCATTCTGGTGTCTCCCTATTTAACTACTTGAATATCATGCTGGCTTTTATATACATGTTTGGATTCAAAGGGGTGAGATATGGATTTTTTGGTACACTAGAGAACTCTGCTAATTTTGCTTCCAACATCTTCAGGGCTGCCACCTGTAGCCATGTAAAGGCAGAAAAGAGGATTCAGGCATACATGGTTCACAATCAGCTATATGCCACAAACTTCACCTTTCCACCATCTTGACAATAGACGGATCCAAAAAGGTGGCTAACTTTGGCTTGATTAGCTAACTCACTTCCAAAAGGGCTCTCGTTTGATTCTCCATGCTCATTTGTGAAGAAAAAGTAACACTTGACCTAAGGAGAAGGCTCCATTCTGCATATATCATTGCACACTAGTGGAGACAAAGTGGTGGTGGTGGTGAAGATTTTCTCATATTGGGATGGAGAAGCAGTTGCTGGGAAAAATGTGCAAGCCACTTTCATAAGCGATTCTCCAACTTTTCAACTTACCGGTGGGACTTGAACTGAGCCAGGCAGGCCCTTTCCCAGGTCATTACACCCCCCATGCCACCAAACTGCAACGTTTTATCAATTGGCCAGTCCACATGGAATTGCTTTGGCCTTCTCATTAAGCCTCCCTCCCCACCCCCCGCCCAAAGAGAGGCTTTCTCTAAGCCCCCCCACAACTCCTGCGTCTGGTTTGAGCGTCTTGGTTACCAACGTTGTCCCCCAGCCCAAAGCACTCCTCGCGGACTCTCTTGCCGGCAAAGGGCGCACTGGCGCGTGCGAGACAGCCGAGGCGGAAGGAGCGTGGCTTTCCCTGAGAAACTCGCCGTCCCCTCCCTGCCTTTCCCTGCTTCCCCTATGATTTAAGGAGACCTCGGCGGCCTCGGCCCATCCTGTTGAGGGGTTTTGTATGGTTTTTTTTTGAGGAGGGTTTGTTTGTTCTTGTCGCTGTTGCTCCTTTCCCAATGACGAGGCTGTTCGGAGCGCACCTGGGTGAGGGCAGGAGGCGCCCAAACGCGCCACAGAACAGGTTTGCCTCCGGCCCTCTCCCTGCTTACGTTTACACCGACCCAGATGAGCGCTGTGGGGAAAAGGAAAAAAAAAAAAAACCACACGTGCTCACACACACACACACACACACACCCCGTCAGCACCCTTCCACACCTCTCCGCCACCCCCACCCCGCTTGCTGTCGTTGCAAAGGCCGCCTGGAAAAACTGGTCGCGGCAGGGGCGCGGGCCGCATTCTTGCTTGCCCCTGCAGGCGACGGCGAAGGAGTCGGGCGGGTATATAAGAGGAAGAGCAGGTCGAGACACCTCGAGCTCAGCTCGGGACGGCGAGGAGAGAGCGAGAGGAGCCGGCTTGGGCGCGCGCCCTGCTCTCCCTGACTGCCTGACAGGGCAGCCCAGCTTCGACTTTCGACGCTCCGTCAGGATAATTTAAAGAAGCTCCACCGGGCCCGCACCCGGCATTCCCCCCCCCCAACCTCCCGCCGCCGCTGGCTTGGCCGGTCCTTGGCTCGGGAATGGAGCGGAGGGGCAGAGCGCGAGCGCGCGCTTCTCGGCCGGATCTTCTTGGCACTTTGTAAGTGGCGCTGCCTACGAGGAGTTGGGTCCAAGGCGGGCTTGTCTGTGGTGTCTTTATGCCTCCGCTTTTTCTTTTCCCTTGCTTGCTTCTCCCCCTCCCCCCCTCCGCCGCTTTCTTTTTCGTCTGTCTTAGCAGGTCGTGGAGGCGCAGAAACGTGAACCGCGGTTTTGTGAGAGACGCGGAATTTTTTGTTTGGCGGCGGGACTGAGGAGTGAGGGGGGAGAGCGGGCGGTCGCTCCCCCTTTCTTCAGCCCAGCCCAGCCCAGCCAGCCAGCCCTGTCCTTCCAACTCCAAGCTCTCTCAGCCTGCTGGGTGCAGTGGTTCTTAACAGTTCAACAGTTCTGTAGCATAATTGTGAAATGTTTAGGACCACTTGATCCGGACGGCCTGTGCGTCGCGTGATGGAAAGGAAGTGACCCTGTGGATTTAGGGGAAGGGGAATAAAACGTGTGAGGAAAACGACGAACTCAATCCGGACTTCAGCTGCTGTCACTGGAGGAAGAGCCAGTCTTTTGCAAGGGTGGGGAAAAAAAATGTTTAAAGCCACTTTGTGAAAGGCCCCATCTAGGTCCATCTTGCAAGGACCTTAACAGATTCTGAAGATGAAGTCAATGAAAGTCTGAATGAGGCAGAAAGAAAAAGGAGAGAAATAAGCTCAGCATAACTTCTCCTCTTTAAAATGTTGAGTCAAAGGGGCAAACAAACAAAAAGAATATAACTGGAAAAATTTAAAACAAGAGAATGTCAAATTCAACTTTTTTTTTCTAAAAAAAAAGCAAATTTATAGTTCTCCCAGGATGACTGCAAGTTTTGAAGAGCAAAGAGAAAGCAAAAATAATAGGACAGGCGAATAAACAAAATGAAATAGAAAGCACTTTGTTCACTAAGCAGTGCTAGAAAAATAACTGCAGGGAAATAAACATAATCATTATAAATTGCTGTCATGATGGTCAGAGAAGTCCAATAGAAGGAATAGATGGGGCCATTTATTTAATGTGTAAAATGTGGTTTCATGTTACCGCTCTTTGTTATTCTAAATCAAAAATAAAACAATTCTCACTATATGAAAAGCCAGGTTATCAAGCTGTGGCAATAGAATGAGATCACCAGTACCTGTCCCTGTGCCAGCAAATTAGCTATTCAAGTCAAGTTAATGATAGTAGTCAAAATTAAAAAACAACAACAGATCAGTGGACTGACTTTGAAGAATAAGATTTTTTTTTGTAAATTCTGATGTTGAAGGTAGAAATCTAAGGTTGACAGCTTTTGGTGTCACCTACATTATTTATTGTAGCATAAAGCCTATGTTGATTTCAGTGGAAGAAATATGCAGAAACACCAGAAATATCAGGCAGACACTTTGGAGATGTACTTTTCCAGGTGCCTAAATAATTTTCATTGTGTTGTTAAAATGACATAATTACTTACTCCAGAACATTGCCAGTGTAGAATAAATAATTTGGAATCCAATTGTTTACTCTCTGAGAACTCAACTCAAAACTTGTTTCCTTGGATTTTGATCAGATATACTCTCAGGTAAGAGAATTCTTCAGATTACAACTTTAAGTGAATTGGCTTATTCTCCCACTCTCTTCCACAAAAGGGAAGAAAAAAGTATACAGTAATAAATATAGGGAAAGTTATTTTCCCTTTATTTTGGGGTTATGAGAAAAGAAATGTGTAGAAGGTTGCTGAACAAAAAAAACTGGCCAACGTATTTCAGTTTAGCATGTTAGGCAACCCAGCCCATGTAGTTAGTTATGTGGTACAAGCCCAGAAAATTGAGTTGAACAAGCATTCTTTAAGTCAATGTTATGCGAAGAACCTTCAACATTTCAAGAGTTTCTGAGAGTTGGGTAGTACATACATTTAATATATTGATATTAATTCATAATATTTAGGTTTCTGTAATTAGAACAATGACTCATTTTGATGAATTGCAATGTATTTATTTCCACATTCAAAACCAGAAAAGTGATGTTTTTGATTTTGACCGCAGGTTGTTAATGTATATACTTAAAAAGTGAATCAGGAAAGAAAGTAGGTTGCACTGGGTTGCACTTTCCCACTCTGTTGCTGCTCCCAGTTTCATACCTGGGTACAAAGGTGTGGTGACATTTTCTTTATCTCTTGGCAAAACATTATAACGACTGAAAGGGTTACCCAATCCTTTTTTCCCCATTCAACATGAGGTGACTTTTTTACAACTTGTGACTAGTCACATCAAACATTAGTTATTAGTTGTGCCTCCTGTTGAACTGGCCTGAGCAGGAATGCTGGGGGTTTCATTTATTAATCAGTCATTTTCTCAAGTTACAATAAACATGTGTCAAGAGAGGAAAGCCATGTTTGTCTATGGTAGCCAAAATTTAGAATGAATTTGGTATAACCTTTTCCGCCTAACACATTTTATTAAAAGGCATGAGCTTTTTGAGCTACAACTCTCATCAGAGAGGGAGATCTGTCTTGGCTATTTTGACACAATACAATGAAGCAAGAAGTCAGAGACACATTTGTATAATATGCTAATGTAGTTAGTCTTAATCTTGATTAGTTTCCCCCCCAGTAACTCAATATATCTTCTAAACCCTATGTACTCAGTTTTTGGTTCAATGTATAGTGCAAACCCAGAAAATTAATTAATTCATTAACCAGATTACTTAGCACCTTTACTGCATAAATATATAATACACTCACCCTGCACTAAATGGATTCTTTAGTACTTTGTTCCCCTTAGGAAATCCAGGAATCAGTTTGAGAAGAGACCACTAGCTGGATTTCTAGGGCTGCTGCCACCTGCCTACCTGTAGCTTTATTTCTCAGCACCCCTTAAAAGAAACATGACCAATTGAATTTGAGTTGAAGATAATACACTTTTGAATCAAGAAGTTGACGAGAAGGCTTTTGTAAGGTATTATTACTGCCCTCAAAACTCATAACTAAGAGTGGTATCATTATATAATGGTGTGCTATATAATGGAATAGTCATTTGATTAGGACTTCCAGATGAAAATACCCAGTCAACCATTAGAATTCAGGAAAGATTTGTGGGTTTTCTGTACCTCTAAAGGCTGTCTGGATTTTTTTTGGCCCTAGCCTTTTATTAGATAATAATTCATAGAACTGGAATAAGCAAAGAAATAAATTAACCTTCCCTAGCATTGTGCCATTCAGATATGTTGGACTTCAAATCTTATAATTCCAATCACTATTACTGAGAAAATGGTGAGATGATGAGAATTATAATCTAACAATATTTTCAGGACACTTCATTGGGAGTGGTTGGAATTAATGGTCAAGAGTATTTTAATGCATTTTCTAAATAAATCAAGAAATGGAAAATTGTACCTGAATGAATTAAAGAGGAAAACTGCTGTAATATGTCTGCTGTAAAGCTTCTAAAATTCAATGGAACCAGGTAGATTGGGAATCTGATTAGGAATGCTCTGTAAATTCAGAAAATTTACAGAAAACGTCAACTGTTAAAATGGCATTTTGAATTTTAACTGAGAAGCTGCTATGAAAGAAGATGTTATATTTCTGTAACACAGACTTTGTTACTTTCTCCTTTGTGTCTGTTTTTAATATATTATACTTTTAATAAACAAATAAATGTATTTTCCTTTAAACACTTTGCATGTGATTATAATATTTCTATTGGTTTTGGTGGATATGATTTGGAAAGGTATTCCCTACCTTTCCAGTATATATTTCATTAAAAAAAATATTTTGCCTAAACATCTCATAGAACTTTCATATGGTTCATGGTTGACTATATATACCTCCTACCTTCTAAATTCTTATGTAGGAACTATGTAGCATGAATCTCATTCAAAATAAATTAAGTGAAATGACTCAGTGAATTAAGTGAAATAATTCCATGAATTATTTAGTGAAAACTGAGAATTAAGTGTGTCAGCACATCCAACACTGCAGCCTAATCTTACAGAAAACAAATTAAACCAATTGCACCAATGCTGACCTATGCCAGCCAGTCCGGTGGATCAGTCTGTCGAACAAGCTGCTTGGAACAGGTATTACAACTCTGCTGTCTCAAATCAAAAACAGGTTAGGTGAGATTAACTGTGGCATAATGAGTTTAATTTTGCTGGGAGTCACCATAGGGTGGCCCTCTAGCAGTGTTTCTCAAGCTTTGCAGCAGGCCAAAACAAGCCCAACAAATTTTAGAAAAACATGTGCATTTTGTCTGGGGCTTGGCTGGAAGGAGCACTCCTATATTATCATTGCTGACAGCTTCTTAATTGTCCATAATGAATGTGGAAACAACCATGCATGGGAAGAAGACAATCTGCTTACTGTAAGAACCACATCATATGACTGGCTGCTTCATAGAGTATCTTTGATTGCATGCCTCTTACTTAATATTTTCCAAGTATCAAAAACAAAAGCTTTACTTAAATACTTAAACTCTAGAATGTAATGCAAAAAAGGGAGGAAAGAGGGGGCAGGGTAAAAATAAGGATGCATACACATTCAGGTATTAATTCCTATCTTATCTGACAAAGGTCAAGATGATCTGAGATTCACCTGAGAAGAGATACGGATCCATTTCAGGATTTCTATCATCTTGGAAGAATGGCTGCTAATAATGTGGAATATGCATTATAAATTTTCCAGGTTTCCGTATTTCAGGAATATGAAACACATTTGGACTAAACAATGAAGTCATTTCAGAATATTTTTTTTGAATCTAATCTTAAATGAGCTTACTCAGAAGAGGACTCCGATGTAGCATTTTTGTAAAGGCTATATCAAAAACACTACTCCAAAAGTGGAATGCAAGGTTCAATGCAATGACTATTGAGTTGGAGGCCTCCCCCTGCAGCTTTTAAGAAGGATCTTCCACTTTATCATCATAATCAGTCCAGCTAGGCTTTATACCATCCAATCCCGTGTACAGGATTGGAAACTTTACTCAAAATGACAAAAGCGATCCCTGTTGTTATGACACAAGCTCCATCCTTTTCATTACATATGTACAACTTCACACATGCGTACAAAAAGGGTGGAGCTTATGTCACAATTGTGTCATGTTGCTTTTATAATTTGGACCTCCCTAACCTAAGCCTTCATAGTAGAGTTTGGATCTTGGCCTGACTAAAATTCACCCATGTTTCTCAAAATAATTCTGAACTCCAACTGTTAGCAGCATTCCTCAATTGTATATTATTTGTTGGTGTGGCTTGGAGTTGTAGTTATCAGCTTCTGAAAGATCACAGATTTCTAATTGTCTAGTCCACAATCTGAGGATTGTTCTAAAATTAGGACATATAAAGCAGATCTCCTCATGAAAGGAACTGTGGTTTATCATAGGGTATATAGTGCCTAAAGACATCATTCTGCTCATAAATACTTCCTTTGGGATACAACACCATCTGACTTTTTCTCTCTCAAAAAAGATCTTATAATTAAAAATGAAAAACTAGAATACTACCAGTAATTATTTGCAGCAATGACTTTGGAACCAACAAAAGTTCTAGATTCATAGACAGCATGAAAGCGACCAAATTCATCTTCTGTTAAACCTTGTAATAATCTTTGCCTATTTAGTGCTTCTATTTAGTGAAGAGGCAAGTTGCCCATAGCAGTCATTTTTGAGTGCTCCTAAATTCCAAGTACCTTTTCTCCTTGTCCAATTTCTGATCACCATAATAGATGATGACGACACTAATGTAAGAAACAACCACAACCACCCAACAATATATGTATCAATGAAAAAAGCATCAGTGTGTACACAGAAGGGTGTCTGGATGGCAGAACCTGTGGCAAAATGCCCCAACACTGCAGTTGTCATTCCAATGGAAGCAATGAGGTCCTGTTTGAAAAGAAACCATGTTCAAGTTTCTGATTTTTCTGAAGTGAAACACTCAATGGCTACCTATAAACCAACCCAAGCTGGCCTGGTATCCCCACATGTGTTGTATTTTAATTCTTATAATCCTTATAAAAATTAATCCTCATCCAACTTTGACTCAAACCTTTATTCATCAGCCTTTATTGTTTTAACATACGGTGCTTCTCTAGCATTGGATTGCTTTGAATTTATTATCCCCCTTTAAAAAGAGGGAGAGAGAAAAAAAGCCAGGAGACTTCTTTTAACCTGATGGTAAAATTAGAAATAATTCCATGACATTTTTATAGCAGCTATGAGCAGAAACCTTCTTTCTTTTTCTATAAATAGTTTAACCTTCACAGTATTGTAAAGTAGCTTTGGACTCATTGGGTTGACAAGACGAAATAAATCTAAAAAAAACCCCTCTTATTAACTGCATTTCATACACCGGATAACTTACGTGTGCATTGAATGGAAGGGGGTGGGGAAATTTCATCAGGTATTATGCATATGTCCTCTGAGCTACAATTTCTTTCTGAAAGTATTTTGAGTTAGAGCAACATTGCTAAATTATAGTATAAAAGCTAATGCTTAGGGTTTTCTATAGACATACACATTTGCCTTATTGGACCTTTGCCTTACTAGCTAGAACATAAAATAGAAAAAGTCCTACTAAATTAGAAAGCAAATATCATTGGAAAATTCATTGGAATATTTTGGAGAAGCAGGACAGTAGAGGTACAGTACAGTAGATGTACCGTAATTCCCTGTTCCCAGTCCATGGAGTATGGTTCGGTATGTCACGGTATGTGAAATGATCAAGTAGACCAGCAGTTTTCACCTATAAAAGTAATTTAAAAAAATCCCAATAGTTTTCCAGTAAATAGTTTTAAACTTGTGGAACTTAGGGAAGTGGATACAAGCTCTGCAATCTATGGGCTGGTTCCATGTCCATCCGGTTCCCTGGTAACTAACTGAATGGGGGAGATTGGTTGGATTTAAGAGGTGATCATACCGTTTTTAAGGAGGGTGAAATGTCTTTAGAATTTAGAATAACAGAGTTGGAAGGGACCTTGGAGGTCTTCTAGTCCAACCCCCTGCTTAGGCAGGAAACCCTACACC
>JANHFT010003580.1:56006-69129 GCA_032467955.1 Pseudoxenodon macrops | reverse complement strand
TTCTATGATGTCACCAGCTGCTTGCAACCTACTCTATAGAACCGGTGCGAACCGGTAGGATTTCACCCCTGGTCCAAAGACTGAACTAATGACCTGTTTGAGGCTATATTAGATTAATGACCATTTTGTTAGGTCATCGTTGGACAACCAGTGGCCTTTGGCCCAATTTTAAAAGTATCTCCAAATAATTAGGACTTCTGCAAGATTATGCTATCCTAGTCCACTATAAGAAAAGAAACAACTACAGATAGAACAGGGCATCTGGAAGAGAAAAAAGAGAGGATAAAGGATGTGCAAAGATTGGCTCTTTCTGCTTACTCATGCGCCACTTATATGTGGTTTCCCATAGAATAATTTCAAGGGAAGATTGCCCTTAACAGCAAAAAAAATATCACTGAGCCGTGAGTAGGATTCTAATAGCATGTATATATGCATTACCATATTAATACTACCCTTCTTTATATGGTCCTTAAAGACTTCTGCAAACATCAATGTGTAACATTAGATGGAGGAGGAGGAGAAGGAAAAGTTGTGTCTTCATCTTGATTGAGAATTAATTGATTATGACATACTGACTTAGCCAGTGGAAGGGATACCTCTTCTCAGATTTTTCTCAGTAATAACTACCAGTCATAGATTATTGGTCCATCTTAGGGAATGCTGGTTGCTTTTGGGACTATCAACCCAAAAATTCCACAAGGACATTCATATGTTTCCTATTATCATGTTATTTTAAGATCTGATTGTGTCAGGTAGACAAAGGAAGAAAAAATTTATCTTGGACAAAACGCTTACCTTTTTTCTGTCTGACATTAAGAAGAAGCTTGCCTGGGGGGCTATTTCCCCCAATCTCAGAGGGCAGCAGATGTAGAAAACCCTTAGGGATGGTATCTTGGGAAATTTCATCAGCATTCATGGGTGACCTCGCCTTTTCAAACACAATGATGGACTTGATAAATCATCTTTACAATGAATTCTAATTATCGTTTATGTGGCCTGGGTACCTCTTGAAAAAGCAAAGAAGCAAACGTCCCTGTTTCTACATGGGTGTCAGAAGTTGTTTGTCCTTGTGGCATCCCTTGGTGGATTGTACTGTGTGACATTAACCTCACAGTCCTGGGAATGTACAGTCAAACTACTCTATTAAGTTACACGACTGAGCCAAATTTAATTCCGTTTCCCGCCCCTTCCCCCTCTCTCTCACAATGAAATTACGTGCTATAATGTATAAGATAGGATTAGAAGTATAACATTATAGCAATTAATACTATAATGCCACCATGATTAGTGTGCTACATTGAATTTCATGGATTTTGCTCAGTGTTTCCTAGATTTCCCTTGGGTCCTCTAGACCGAACCTTTGCATTCTTCGTAAATTAAATGGTAAAAAAATATATAATCACAGCAATATATTTAATAAATTCAATTTAGCTGCAAGACACAGCAATAAATACATCCATTAAAACAAATAATATATACTGTATATTTTACAGCACCAGGCTGTAACTATCCCCCCCCTTTCAGGAACTTCTGGACTGGTGCTAAAAGTAACTCTCACATTTGATGGTTTTATTTTAACAATGCTTATGTTCCTTGCATAGTTTTACATTTTTTTCTCTTTCTCAATTTGCCCTTAATTCTATTATAACAAATACAAATCTGTTTAGTTGTGTAGAATAATGCAGTTGTCTCAATTATTTCTATTATGACAAGTTTTTATTTATGACAACAATTTTCATTTGACTTTACCTGTCTTTGTATATATCGCATAACTTAAACTGATTGGCCACATAAGGCGTCATAAGTAATCCTGTTCCTCTTGATTGATTTGGAGTCTGGGTTGTGTCCAAATCTGGATTCAATAAGGAAAAGGTAATTTGCAATGTACGTAGGCATGCATGTTGCATCAGTCAAGAATTCCTTAATGAAATTGTAAATGTTGGGCTCATGTGATGATGTCATGTGATCCCAGAACTAGATACATTTGCTTTGAGGTGGTGCTGTCAAGCATAACATATGTCTCCTTGAATCTAGAGCAGTGTAATCATAGTGAGTACCAACTATCAGTTGAGGGATTAGAGGTACAGTTTCTGGAACAGCTTCCTTCATTCTAGATAGAAGTAGTTAAACTATGGTCCAAAGGCTGTACTGATTCCCTTTTTGTGACCCGTGGAATCCATCCTTGCTAAAAACTAACTAACAGCATATTTTCTGTCATTTTGAGGTGGAACATGGAACACACTTATAAATTCCCCCCCCTCCAACCACCTTGTTCACAAGGAAGGTATGATATCATTCATTTAGCAGTCTTCCACCCCCTCAATAATGCTAAGTGTGCTCCTTGGCCACTAAAAAGTTGCCTTGCTATAGATAACCCATAGATTTTCTAGGCTGGCTAATTATCTGGATCAAACTCAGATTGATTAAAACAAATATTTGCTTATCTTATTACCATGCATGGGAAAAATACAAACAACTCTAATGTGCAGGTCAGAATGCTTGGAACTGACAATCAGATTTTATACCTTAAACAATAAATATGATATTCAGGAAGAGAAGAACATGGCTGGAAAGTGGGTTTAGTAAATCCAGTTTTGATTGCATGTGGGGACATGAAGGGAATGCAAGAGCTTGTAAATTATGTACAGAGAGGTAAAATTCTCATTTAAAGCTCTGGATGCAAAGACTTTAATTTGCAATACAGTCTTTTTATGGGATGTGGGGATTCTTGTGAAAACCCCATCATCCATACATTTTGACTATCGTTTTGTCTGTTTCCAAAACTGTATAGCAGGGGAAGTACAGTAGTAACTGCTTCCTGAAAGTAAGTTTCCTGTTCAGAGTAAGAATTTGTATCATGTTCTAAGAGTAATATTAGAAGAAACAATCTCGGATAATTTTGAAGCTTTTGCAGAAAGCAGAAGGAAGTACATGTATTGACAGTTGTGGAAGGTGAAGAGAAGTGAATTCAACAGTCATAGAGATGGGTCTATGGAGATGGGGGCAGGGGGAGGAAACACCACAATTTGTGTCTTCGTGTTTTTCTCCATTCCCAAGATTCAATGCCTTCCACTCAAAGAGGCCTTTAAAGAGGGGGGCCTTTTTGAAGGCCCCTGATGGAAATTCGAGTTATTATTAAAGATACAGTAATGGATGTCTGTTTATCTGCAGCCAGGCCTCTGTGGGGAGGAGATAAGATATTTATTAAGAGACCTGCTTTAACACCCAAGGATTGCTTTCAGAAGGACCAAGAAAAATGGACTTTATCTAGTCCATTATTATGTATGATCGCCTGTGTGGATGTTTTACTTTAGTTTGGACACCATGAATGAAAACTAATAACTTCCCTGTTATCAGCAGGACACCTGGGAGATTTTTCACTTTGTCAGAGCTTATTTAAGGGAAACTTGGGGTGGGGTGGGTGTGCATGCTTAAGGTTTGCGACACTCCGTTCCATGAGGGAACCTCAAATACTCACTTCCCTGTAGATCCCATTGGAATAATTTGTAGAATGAAAGGTTTGCAACAGAAAACAGGCTTGTGAATGAGAATTCCTGAAGGCCAGGGGGAAAAAAAGTCTTAGAATTGCACAATCCAATTCTCCAGCTGCTACCTCATAAAGAGGCCTTACTCCCTTATTCCCCGGTAGAAAAAAAAATTAGATATTCTATCAACCGCTGTTTATTACAATGAACTTGTTATGAATATGTTATACTCCTTAAATGTCCATTAGATTTAATTTGTAAGTTTTTACCGAATATGCAAAAAGAGAAAAAGCACAAACACCTCTAGTCATGCATATACATTATATAATTAAAGCATTAAAATATAACATACTCTTCTTATGAAAAAATTAAAAAATTAAACTAACTTCTTTGGCCATGCAAGAATTCATATACAGCAACAGATGAGCCCTTCAGATCGTTGTTTAAGTGCCATAGCCTGCCATACAATGATTACAGAATTGGAAAAGGTCTTTGGAGGTTTTCTAGTTCAAATCCCTGTCCATGGTGGGAGTCCTCAGATCTTGCCAGAGAAATATCTGACCAACCTTTGTTTGAAAATGTCCAGTGATGGAATCCCCACAACTCCAGGAGGAAGGCTGTTATACATCTTAATAGGGTTCAAGGTCAGGAAATTCCTCATTTCAAGTTTTAATTCCCTAGCCAGCCAAGATAAGGCAAGATATTTATTAAGAGACTTGCTTTAATATCCAAGCTGGCTGGGGAATACTGGTAGTTGGAGTCTACAAGTTTTAAAACTTACCAAGATTAGACACCCCTGCTGTAAAACCTTCATGCATTGATTCCTGTGTTATCTTTGTGCATTTACAGAGAATAAATCTACACCCTCTTTTCTGTGATACCTTTTCAGGTATTGGAAGGCTGCTGGCATGTCTCCCCTTAGTCTTCTCTTCTTTAAGTTTAACCATGCACAGTTCTTTTAATCATTCTTCATAGGATTTAGCCTCTGAGTCCTTCATAATCTTTATTGTTCTCCTCTGCATTCTTTCTAGTTAATCAGCATCCTTTATCCTTTGTTATTTTATTATTTATGTATTGCCATTGTACTGCTGAATCTCACAAGGACCCATGGTGGTTTATATTCCATAACTATTAAAACAAACATCCATGTGCATATTTCATCCAGTAAAATTCTATCATAAAAATTACAGAGAAATTAACACATTGAACCACTGACTGTCTGGATAATATTATTAAATTAGATTAAATTTAACACTGATGAACCCTTCATCTCTAACCTGATTAATAATGATTAAGTAACAATAATAACCACTACCAGCAGCAATGGCAATAACTGATTATTCCAATATGTTCTCCAAAAGAACTGTCCAGAAGAACTCTAGAGAGAGGTATATATCCAATTGGATGAATTCTCAGTACCCAAATTAAATCTGGAAAAGGCTGATTTTTTGTTTTTCATCCTGATAATCCTTCTCTTTCACCTTCCATTGTTTCTTTTGTTTTTCAACATGGTCATTTGCAGCAGGGCTGGGTTCTACTTATCTTTTCTACCAGTTCGGGTTGCAATGGAAGTGTGCTTTTTGCACATGCACGCTTGCTGCGCTCACGCGCATGCCCCCATCACATCTGGGTATTGCCTCAAAAATAACCATTTGCACATGCACAGGAGGCTTTGCGCATGCGCAGAGGGCAGGGGTGGGTTCCAACTTACCTCATCGCCGGTTTGCTGCCTCCCACGTAACGTGAGTGTGCCTCGTGCATGCATACATGCGCAGTAAAAAAAGCCCCAAAAATCCCCCCCCAAAAAAGGCCGAAAACAAGATGGCAATGCATGTGCAGTGCCGAAAACCCTGCTTTTGCGCATGTGCAGGGGAAAAAAACCAAAAAAAATCAACAAAATATTCCCCCCCCCAAAAAAATCTAAATCTGTGACGTCACCAGCGGCCTATTACCTACTAGGTAGGAACTGGTAGGAACCCATCTCTGACAGAGGGTTATTTTCGAGGCAATTTCCACCAGGATGACCGGTTCGGGAGCTGGTGTCCAGCCAGCAGTTGCTGCTGGTTCAGCGAATGGGGGGGAAATTCCTGCTACCGGTTCTAGCAAACTGGTCTGAACTGGCAGGAACCCACCTCTGATTTGCAGATGTCATATCTGGCACCTTGATTTAGGAATCTTATCAATGAGAAACTTACTGTAAAACCTTCAGTGATAAAACTACAAGAATTTGTAACCTTTTACCTTTGAATATCCATAGAATCCATTCATAAGAATACATTCAGAGAATTTATTCACCCTTCAGTAATGGCTATGAAGTAAATTCATGCCTTGGTGTTATATTACTTGGATTAGTATAATACTTGTAAGTCTTTCTGATTCTGATCTCCATCTATTGGTTCACTTCTGCAATAATCTGACTCATATGATTCTGTATCTTTCCAGCACATATCTCTCCTCCCTCCCCCCATAATTTCCTATATTGATTGGAACTTTGGAAGTGCTATCAGTGCTATCTCTCTGGTGTTGACTTTCTGGGTCATGCATAGAGGAACACCCAGTTGTTTGAATAAATTGATTACAATTCATATTCTGTGCATTTGTCTGGATCATGCAGTTAACGTTGATTAACTTTTCATGATAAATGGCTACCGCACGGTTTAATATTTTTCCCTATCTAACTCCTACATTCTGGAACTGACTTCTCCTTCAATTGCCTTTGGAGTCCAATTTCTTACATTAAAAAAACTCTTAAATGCTTCTTTTTACAGGATTATTATTATTATTTACTTTATTCATTAAACATGAAACTCAGTCAACTGAACATTCAAAAATGCATCACAAATACATTGGTGCTAATGGTTGATACAGGTTGCTGCCAGCATCCTAGGTATCAACCAAGTGCCTTCTGAAAATATATGATGTGTATATATATTTATATATATTATATATATATCTATCTATATATATATATATATAATATGAGTCCAATTTCATACATTAAAAAAAACTCTTAAATGCTTCTTTTCACAGGACTTTTATTATTATTATTTATAGATTATATTATGATTGCACTAGTATTGAGAAATGCTTTGTATTGATTATTTTATTGCATTAGGAAATGCAATGTAATAATCAGGAAGTACATTATTATTTTATGCTAATATTGAATAATGGTTTTTGATTTACTGTACTCCATTCAATTACAGCAGCATACTAAACAATAATAGTACTTTTATTTTTTATATAATAATACTATTTGTACCATCTTTTGGAAAGCTATTAAAGAAGAGGGAACTTTCCTAAGTTGGGAACAATAGCAAAAATATTTCTTGGCTGTGCCTCCCCCTCCACTTCATGGAAATAACCAACTGCTTCTTCCAAATTAAGTGGGTTGATTCCAAAATCATGTGGAACTTTAGAGGTCAAAACCAACACTTTGAATTTTTCTCCTAGAACACTTCGTACCTCAGGATTCTGACAATATTCTTCCCCAAGTATTGGAGACTGGAGACTGGCCAATATTTATGAATTATGGTCAGATCCAGACATGGCGTAGTAAGGAGAGGTTCATACTACAGTCGCTTTCAAGACTACAGGCATCTCCCCCCCACCTCTGTGTGGATAACCTCCCATTTTCAGCTAAACATGCTCCTTTCTTTCATCAGCAAGAGTTAGAAAGGTCAGGGATCCAGATTACAGGTGACAGAGGTCAAAGAAGAGAGTACCCTATCCATTTCATCAGAGTGCAAAGGCCAGAAGAAGTCTCAGATAATATAATAATTGCTAATCCAGACACTACCCTGAACTCTAACCATGAAGAATCAAGACTTTGTTCAATTTTTATTGGCAAAGTACTAAGCAAAACGATAAGGGGAGATCTAGCTGTTCATTTCTCCTCAACAGAGAGTGGTCTACCCCAAAAAAATGCAGTCATCTGTCAGCCTCCTGCTAATGCAATAAGGGAGGAGAAATACAAACCTTTTGCCTTTCTTACTTCCACATTGTAGGGCAAAACCTGGATTCATATCTATGCTTTGCCAGATTCATATTTTGATTGTAAATGATGATTTCAGGGTCCAATTTATGATAGAAATGGTCTAAGAATCTAACTGAAACAAGAACATAGCAATAGCACTTAGACTTATATACCGCTTCATAGTGCTTTACAGTCCTCTCTAAGCAGTTTACAGAATCAGCCTATTGCCCCCAACAATTTGGGTCCTCATTTTACTAACCTTGGAAGAATGGAAGGCTGAGTTAATCTTGAGCCAGTCAGGATCGAACTCCTGGAGTGAGCGGTGAGTTAACCTGAAGTTCTGCGAATGCAACTAACTGCTTTGCATCACCAGCCCAATTCTGAGTTCTGTTTCTTAGTCACTCTGAGATTTGTGCGAGTGATGAGCTTAAAGTTATCCAATGAGTTCCAAGGTTCCAGTGTTCAGGAGACACCCATCAGGTGTCCATATCCTAGTCCATATTCCTCATTAGTCGTTTTGGGGTCCCTATTTCTCAGTTGGCTGATTTTGTCTTATTGTATGTTGATGTAATTATATAAGAAGCCTTTTGCTGAAGCCATTTGCTGAACCAATATAACCAGGTAATTCACTAGTTCTGTGAAACTGATGGTTCTGGCAGCAGTCAGTTACAGTACCTGGGTCAAATGTTGTCATTTGGGAATACAAAGTGTCTAATTTTTCAAGGAGAATGAGGCATGTCACAAGTCCTTGCTGTCACCTGATTTCTTGTAACCCAGATGTGGTAGCTCTTACCTTGCACAGGAAGACTATTGTCAACGTTTCTCTTTCCCATTGAGCAGGCAAGTGCCCAATCAGGAGGAAATATTTTAAACAGAAGACACACATGCACACAAATGCATTAGTCCTCTTCACTTTGGTCATCTGTACCTGTCAGCCTGCTTGCTCTGGTCCCCATCCCCTACAACACCTGCTTCACTGATCCCAACTGGGCACCAACCAGACAGGAGACAACTCACCAGTGGAAGCACTACTCCATTTTTATTGAGTTATGTTGTTCGCATGACGTGGGTGATTCGATAAACCAAAACCAATCTAAGTTTAGATCATTATCCAATGAATTGTGGCAAGCGAACATAGCCAAAAAAAATGAGACCGATCTCTCTCTCTCTCTCTCTCTCTCTCTCTTGCCAGTGAGTGAGAAAGGATGCTGAGAACTGTAATTTATCAATATACGGTGAGCTACAAGTTCCCCATCTTTAGTAATACAAGATGGATGGCTCCATAGATGATGTATCTTTGGGATTCTGAATCCTTTTGCCTTCTCTGAATGTTCTTATTCCTATCTGGTGTGTTTGTTTGTATGGCCACTCTCTGACCAGGCCCAGACAATTGCTTCCACCATTCGTGACACTAGCTGATAAGAACAATCGGGAAGTTCACAAAGAGGCAAAATCCATCACCCTTGTTTTATCAGTAGAAAAGGCTTCTTCAGGCTGGCAGAGCTGTGCCACAAGCAGGCTATGCTGGCAACCAAAAGGGAAGTCTGCCAACATGACTTTGAGTCTCTTGATGATCATTTGGCACATATACAAATGAAAGAATATTAATCTGGATTGATGAGGCATAGTAGAAGTTGCATATAATTGTTTCTAATGTATGTGTGCTTGTGTATATATCCACTGTATGTGGTTTATATTAAAAGCATCAATAGGAGACTCCGTGGGGAGCAAAGAAGCAAAGGAAGAAGAAAATGCTAAAGCTTTTTCCAACTGGAACCGACACACCAGTTGCAAACCTATGTGGATGAAATTAGCCTTGTGATAGTTATCCGTATTTCGTACCCTCATTGTTCATTAATGCAACGCAGATTCTATGGTGATATTATTTGTCAGTGCAGTCCTGAAAATTTTAGCTATCTAAAAGAGATCAGAAGGGACTTGTTTTATTGTGCATATTAACCCTCAAAGTTCTAAAATGCTTAAGTGCAAATTGCCTGAGTAATGGCCTCTCTCTCTCTCTCTCTCTCTCTCTCTCTCTCTCTCTCTCTCTCTCTCTCTCTCTCTCTCTCTCTCTCTCGTTCTACAGAATGTAATCACAGGCCTTTCCCCAAGAAGTCCTTCAAACAATGTCATTAGAGGCCTTTTGTTTTGTCCAATAATGAAATGTCCATTTAAGACAACTTTGTAGGACATCCTCACATAGGTCTTTTCTGTGGTAGGATAAGATCTAATTACTTTGCCAAGGGATTGTTTTATTGAGTTTTATTTATTTATTATTTTATCCTGGCTTATTACTTTATAAGAAACTCAAGCCAGTAAATATATATTATATTTCTTCATCCTCCTATTTTTCCCACAACACCAACACTGGGAGGTGGGCTGTGCTGAGAAGTAGTGACGGTCATTCAGGACAAGTGGTAGCTTAATGTATCCTGTTCTTTCAATGGCCACACAGTTCTAACAGAACTTGAATTCCATTGTCTTTCACATATTATCTTCAAAATTGGCAAGTGAATCCCTGCAGTTCTTAAGTTAGTAACACGTTTGTTAAGTGAACCTGGTTTCCCCATTGACTTTGCTCATCAGAACAACCAAATTTGCAACCAAAAAGGGATCACATGACTTTGGGACACTACAACTATTATAAATGTGAGTCAGTTGTCAAGCATCCGAATGTAAATCACATGACCATAGGAATCCTATGCAATGGTCATAAGAGTGAAAAATGGTCACAAGTCACTTTTTTCAGTGCCGTTGTAACTTTGAATGATCACTAAATGAACTGTTGTAAGTTGAGGACTACCTGTACTGCTGTCAATAGTATGAATTGGCATAACCAGGACTCACTCATAATCTTATTCAACACGTTACTCAATCCCCTTTAAATACACTTGTGCAACCCTTGAGTGAAAGGTAATGGTTATAAGTGCACATTGTCAAATGGGTACTTTTGCAAAAATTAGAATATTTGTAATTCATAATTATGTTTAAGATTGGCCCAATCTACTCTGCAGCATAAGTGAATACTCATCACTTTAACATTTAAAATATGATTTTTTGATTTTTTAAATTGCAATATGAATTTTCTCCCTCCTGACCTGAGACCAATTATTGCAGGATGGGTATTCTTGGGCTTTTCACAAGAGCAGGAAATGTGGATTCCAATCTCTTCTGTAGAAACAAGCTTAGCGGCCCAAATTAAATGCATCATTCAAACCTGTGCTAAACTGTAGTTAAATATTATAAACATGACTTATAAGTAATCTTGGGTTTACATGGCATCCTTCCTTATTGTCCTGTAATATGTCCATGAGGGTAAGATCTGAAGCTTCCATTTGATTCCTTTTTAGATCTTAGGCTGAAGTGTCCTTTAATAGAGAAGACATTAGGGCAGGGGTCAGTAACCTGCAGCTCTGGAGCCACATGTGGCTTTCATCCCTCTGCTGTGGCTCCCTGTCGCTCAAAATATGTATCACAACTGCCCACAGGCACGTGATGTATTGAGCTTTTTGACTCCTGGTAGGCCAACCATGGATAAATCCAAGAAAAGAAAAGTCTAAGAAGAAAACAGAATGTTTAATTTAACTACACATGCTGGTTTTGTGGCCACTCAGGAAATAGTCAGGCATGGGAAGGGTTTTGTGGCTCCCGGTGTTTTCTTTTCTGTGGGAAATGGCACAAAATGGCTCTTTGAGTGTTTAAGGTTGCCGACCCCTGCATTAGGGTAAATCTTAATTTGATGTGTTGAAAAAGCCAACATTAAATAATAATGTATAATGTCAGGTTCAGTTGGCCATAACTAGGATTAAGTTTTAGTTTATGTTTAATCTCAAATGGAAGCTAATTTTACTTTGTAGCTATATTGAATAAAGAGATGGGAACTAGGGAATAGCCAATAAATGGTTTTAGTATAATTTGAACCTAAGTTTCTAGACTACATTCTATTTGCATCATGTGAACTACTTCATAGGAATCAAGGAAAATATAGTATAATCTAAAGAAAAATCATACCACTAGTTTAGCAATATCATCCTCTGAATCCTTATTCAGGTACAGTATCATACCCAGGACTTTGTGCACATATATTATGTCCTCCAGGACATAGATGATGAGTAGGGAGGGGGTATGGACTTTATGCTGTGGATTTTTAATGTTGTAAGCCACCCAAAGTCACCTGGTGTTGCAGCCACATACATTCGTTTAATAACTAAATAAACTACAGTTGTTATTCCAAAGGGTTTATTCCCGACACTCACTAACATTGCATTTCCTTAAGTACTAAAGGACTGAAAATGCATTGAGAACAAGTCAAAATTGGGAGTAATGTATGCAACAAGATATGCCTCAGGACCATTGATGTGATCCATGAAAACCCTAAAAAATATATTAACATTTTGTCTATGCTTATGATATGTATCAATCTAGCAAACAGATGAGTAAAAGACCTTTAAGTGCTGATATCTAAGGAGAGTCTCAATTGACAAGTCATACTTGTCCCAAAGGTACTATTTAAAAGGCAGCTGGACTTTTCTTGTGTTTTTTTTCCCTTGAAAACTTTTTGCTTCTCATCCACGCTTCTTCAATTCTGGCTGAATGGTGGGGAATGGAAGGATTTATAGTCTTTGCACTCATCTGTTCATTAGAGAGCTGGTCATCAGACAGCTAATGACCAACCTTCAGAGTACTAATGACTAGATGTCTGCAAAGAATATACATCCTTCCATTACTCACCATTCGGTCAGAATTGAAGAAGCTTGGATGAGAAGCAAAAAGTTTTCAAGGAAAAAAAACACCAAGTAAGTCCAGTTGCCTTTTGAATAGCACCTTTGGGACATTTAAGTGCTGAGTTTGCACAGTACACTAAACCGTAAACCAAGTTAATTAAATATAATTCCCATGTTCAAATAACATGCTATGTGTAAAATTGGCTTCATGCGATGGTTTGATTCCCATTACATGCTAAGACAGAAGCTGGATTCCTTCTGGTGATTCCTGTACCATAAATCTCTCCCATCCTGTTTTAGCCTAGTCTAATGTTGTGTGAATCAAGCCTTGCAAAGACAGCAGTTGAACTAGGGTTAGTTTATTGCTTTGACTCTAATGTGCACTATTATGGATTTTGTTGCTAGTGCCATTACAACCTGTCATTTCCACTTGTGAAGATGTATGGATAGAGAGAGAGAGATCCCCAAAGATTTTCAGATGCAGGTGTGAATACATGTAGTCCATCAGTAGGCAGAATGATGTCGTTGCCTCAGATGTCAAGTGTAGAGGGCAGGAAATAGGAGCAAAATTATGGAGCAAAATTATGTTGCTGTGTTTTTTGTACATGCAGTGAAGAGAGGACCCATGTACTACAGTGTTGAATATAATGTTAGATACAAGGTACATCATAGTTCAGAAACAAAGAGAATATACTACCATTCATACCCAAACTCAGCTGTAGTCAAATATGTGATGTACACTCACCCACTTTGTGTTCTTAAATTCACACAAAAAATATTGAGCAAGTCCCTTCACAACATAAAGTTTCCTTATCCTTTCCCTAGAACAACAGTCTAGTTCAGGAGTCTCCAACCTTGGCAACTTTAAGCCTGGTGGACTTAAACTCCCAGAATTCCTCAGCCAGCAAAGCAAAGCTGGCTGGGGCATTCTGGGGGGT
>JANHFT010003580.1:20722-31103 GCA_032467955.1 Pseudoxenodon macrops | reverse complement strand
TCCCCTATTTTCCTCCCCAAAAACTCAGGTGCGTCTTATATTCAGGTGCGTCTTATAGTCCGAAAAATACGGTACTTCTTTTATCCTGCAGTAACTGCAAAAGCATCGCGTGAGGATTTTTAAACAATAAGTTGTTCCTTATTGTGTTCCTGATACAGATTGATTTCCTTGCACCTGCACCTTTATATTGACAAACATGTGATTTAATGAAACAAATGGATCACTGGTAATATTAAAGAAAACACACTGGGGAAGGGGGTAGTAAAATACAGCAGAGTGATAGTGGATGGAAATGAAGAATGGAAAGAAATCAGTTATTAAATACACAATACACAATAGCCTGCCAAGTGGACTTGCTCCATTCCAGTTTTATAAATGTGCCATAATGCTAAGAAGCATCAAGATTGCCAGTATTGTTTCTTTTGCTCCTAAAAGCAGTTTTAGGAGCATGCAGAAATCTGGGCTGTGCTCCAAGCGTGTAGTCTTTTTTGTATTGGAAAGTGGTCATTGTGAGGATGTTAAGAGTGGAAAGTATTAGCCTCTGAATATTCTGAATGGGTCAATGTGTTGATTTTCCACAGAGGCAGGAAGTAAGCATGTCTTATGTAACTTGGCAGAATAGTTCCAGCCTTTCTTCCTCAGTTCCAAGTCCAATTGAGATCAGTGGGATTGGCTTTCTAGTCAGTGTGTTTAAAATTACAGCAATTATCTGCATGTTGGCTGAAAAAAAAGCCCCAAACAGTAAGTGCAGCGGGATGTCCTTTCAAGTTAAACCACATAGCAGAAGTGGGTAATTTATGATGTTGTTTTTGCTTTATTCAGACTTGGGGGCTGGGGAGGCATGTCTTGTGACATCACAGGGCCTTCATAGTGGACAAGGCTAGCACATGGGGCTATGGTTGGGGTAACTTCCCCTGATAGATATGATGTGCAATTTGGTGCCTGGACTTGCAGGTCCTGCTGGAAGAACAGACAGCCAGCAGCTGTAGCCGGGGGGTGGGAATGGGGGATGCTTTGCACAAATCCATTGGGTGTGTCAATTGTGCCCATTCCGGACTGGGAAGCCTGGTTCACATCACTCATATTTCAGTTTCTTCCAGTTTGGATTATTGCTAAGCAGCCTATTTGGGTTATCCTTAAAGACTATCTGAAAGTTGCAACTGGTCCAGGATGCAAGGGGGGATGTGCAATTTCAGCTATCCCCTGGGTTCACCTGAGTGAACACCACTGCTGTGTGAGCTAAATTGGCCCTTGGTTGCTTTCTAAATGCAATATAAGGTACCTGCTGAAGATCCTCCAATGTACAGAGGCAGCTTATTTCTGGGATTCCCTCTCCCTGAAAGCATCTGTCCATCCTACTAGGTTAAACAGGGTGGGTGAAATCCAGGTTCCTCCCTTTTAAATGTGCAATGGGATGGGACCTTAGAGGCATATCTTCTCAATGGCCAACGTGGCCCTTTTTGAACAAACTCCCACTGAGATTTGAAGGATCTTTTAACCTTCTGGAGAGCTGTGAAAACCAGGCTCTTCTTCCCCCAAGCGTTGGGCTAGGATGGGAGTTGAGCTCAGAAGTTGTTTGATCTGATACCTGGTGGGAGGAAGGGTGCTTCTGTTTTTATACTTACTGCGAATCATTACATGATATGAGTAACCATATATAAGTTCTAAAAAAAACCATAAAAAATTGGGAAGGGGGTGAAAGACTGAGGCGACCATTTTGCCCTACCATTCATTACTCGAGGAATGCCATGGTATCTACAAATGGGCTACAGGTTCCCTGTGTGTGAGATTGGAGGTTCTCTTCCTCTTCAGTTGATTTCAAAGATGGGGGAAGGAAGGCAGGCTGGCAAGAAGGAAAGAAGAAATATTAGAAATAACCTCTAATACTAACTTGAGAAAAATTGTCAGCATAAAAAAACCCCAGGATGGTCCTTTGGGCCCTGCTCTAGCTCTCTGGAAAACATAGTGAGGTTACTTTAGTCTATATATTCAGAAGCCTTACGTCCTTTGCTATTCTAATTAGCTGCTTCATCACAGCTTCATCAAGGTCTTTCCACCTGGTCTTGTTGGATGTAAGGTGCTTGGATGATAGACAGAAGGGTGAATGCCAGAAGCTTTGCTCATTGCTGATGAATGAAGGAAATTGTCTTCCTTGAGTCAAAAATGATGATTCTGTATTCAGATGTAGAACGGTATGAAAATTGAACGATGGTTCACTTGGCTTGAAATCATTCTGTAAAAGAGATGTTTCATTAGGCTCAGCAGACAAGCAAGTCTTTGTGAAACCTCCAGTTCTTTTTACCTTCTGTGATTTTTCAAACACATCATTGAACGTTCATGAATCTTTTGTCATCTGCCTTCCTAATTTTTCCTACTCTGGCACGATGAGGATTGAAATTATACAAACAAGAGTTTGGGTAACTGGCTCTCAGAGACTGATAGAATGATAAAGATTGAATACCTCTCTGCATCGTAGGCACACACTTTTGTTTAGATTGAAACCCACGTTGTCCTTTGAATGTACCGTAATATATTTGGAGGGGGATGTATTTCAAAAAGGGGGCTGGGCCACATAAAAGTATTTTAAAAATAGATAAGGAATGAAAATTTAATTCAATATTAATAGGATGACTTTTAAGTAATTTAGCTACTGAGCAGTTTTGAGAAGTGCAAATGGAAAAATGTAAGGGGAAGACTGGCCCAATTCTACCACACTCCCCGCCCTTTGCATATAATTAGAATATTTATACAGAGATGTGCAGGTATTCATGAGTAAAATTTCACATACATTAAAACAGGTCATAGACCCCATCCAGGAGTTGTTGGTTTTGTTTGGTGCCCAAGCCCAGACTACGGGTTGCAGTGCTTATCTCCTTAAGGCATAATGAAACTTGGCATTGTGATTTGACCTCCTGCCAGCTGCCATGAATAATTGGAATGGGATTATACCCAAGCATCTTCCACATGTGTTTTGCATTCAGGAAGACCCAGATTTAATCTTTTGACATTTCTAGGTACAACTGGAAAATCTTGTGTTGCTGCAGTGAATCGGTGCAGGCAACACTGAATTAGATAGAGCATTAGTGTGACCAAGGTTGGACTGATGCACATTTGAAAGTCTAACCTGGGTTAACAAAGAACACTTCCTGCGCTCATACAATGCTGTGCTCTAATGTGTAAATCGTATGACTGTGATATTGGCTGAGTTTCCAAAAGATGCTTAACTACAGTTAGTTAATGTAACAGTACTTGAGGATGGATGATGGAGGACAGAGGTAGGGTAGAGATGGGTTTTCTGGAGCAAGATTTCATTGGCAAACAACAACTTTACCATTATTGATGCCATTCAAAAACAACTTGGAACAAGGTAAGCACCTACCTGCAAAAGTTCATCAAATCATTATTTATCTAGCGTACGATGAGAACATGACAGAAGAGAAGTAAACACATCTGTACAATCCATACAGTTATACATAAATTAAACAAGTCCTTGGATCTAGCAGGACAGAATTAAAATGGTTTCTGCAGAGTTTGGCCTGATGTGAATTGATTTTTTTTTAAATATCCAAAAGAAACAAGCCAACAAGCAAAAAGACATTTTTTCATAGTTTTTAGTGCTTTTATTGTAGGGAAGCCAAAGGAAAATTTGGTATTGTCAGAAGCATCATAAATGGGAATTGGTGTTTTCCCTAAGGAAGTTGTCTTGGATGACTGAGCTTTATGCTGAGGGTTTGGGTGGGTGGGAAGTGTTTCACTGAGACAGGTGAAGTGGTATCATTATGCAGCACGGACCCCCCTGGGGCCTACATTTAGTACTCCACCCCCCGCCCCCAATCAGGGATCTAGACTGGAGGAGAGAGAAGAAGACTGCAATTTATCTAGGCCTCCCAGGCTGGCGGCAGAGGGTAATTACCGCTGTTCTTTTCCTTTTCCCAACTAATTTCTCCAGCACCCTGGCTTATTAGAGGGAAGGGGAGGAAACACACAAACCAGTTCAAAAGTCCTGAGGGATGGAGGCAGGAGGGGGAGCGTGGAGGAGCATCTGCTCCCGACATCTGAGGTTACTTTGAACCTGTTGAAATATGCGGTAGCAGCTTTATTGTTCCTGCCAAGTGTTCAGCTATGGCGATTCAGGCTTCTCAGACATGTTAATGGCACAGCTGCAGGAGGGGAATACTCACCCTGTGTGACTTCAGATGATTCTCCACACGGGCTTGGCTCCCCCTTGCCATGGAGAAGATAACGAGGAGGATCATTTCTCTTTCATTCCTGGGCTTGTCCATGCATTGCTTTTCTTTCGGTGTCATGTGGTTCTTCTTGTGCCATATGTTTGAATTAGATACATTTTCTGGAGGGAAGGGGTTTATCAGGGGCTACTAAGAATGATAGGCTGGGGAGGTTCTAGGGAGGTACTTACTATTTTTACCCCACCCCTCTAAATACCAGTTTCAGGGAATAAGCATGCTGTTGCTAGATGTTCTGCCTCTAGTGTTTCTGGGGGAAAAAAATACTTTGGGGGAGAAGTAGGATGCTGGATTAACCTCAGCATCCTACTTCTGAATGCTGAAGTAGGCATTTCAGCATTCAAATCAGAGGTGGGTTCAGGTGTGGGTTCTAACTTACCTCGCTGCTGGTTTGCTGCCTCCCACACTGCGTGGGTGCGTCTTGTGGGCGCGCGCAGGTGCAGTAGAAAATAATTCCAATTTTTTAAAAAAACGCCTCAAACAAGGTGGCGATGCATGTGCAGTGCCAGAAAGTTGGCTTCTGCGCATGTGCAGAAGAAAAAAAACACCACAAAAATAAATTTAAAAAATTCCCAAAAAACCCCACCAAAAAAGAAAAAAAGATGGCGGTGTCCACAGACCAGAACTGGCTCTGTGACATCACCAGCGGCTTACTACCTACTTGGTAGAACCGGTCCGAGCCGGTAGGAACCCACCTCTAGATGGGTTCCTACTGGTTCTATCCAGTTCTATAGAACAGGTAGAAACTCGGTGATGATGTCAGGGAGCCGGTTCTGTCGGTGGCTCCGTGGGCGCTGCCATCTTGGATTTTGCTTCTGCACATGCGCAGAAGCTAATTCATGCTCCTGCGCATGTGCAGAAGCTAGTTTTTGACTGCCACGCGCTTGACGCACGACCCTGAGCCAACCAGTAGTAACAAGATTCAGAACCCACTTCTGATTCAAATGAAATGCTGAAATGCATTTCATATCAGAAGTTATATAGCATTAACTTCTGATCTGAACCCGCAGGATGTATCTTCCTTTGTTAAGTTTAAAATGAAATACAGTTTAAAAATAAGAAAATCAATGGGAGTATAAACAGGAACAACAATGGTGTGTGTTTGTGTGTGTGTGTTAAAAAGTCAAGATGATAGCCATAGTTGAATGGTGGAAATTTTGCCTCTCCCCTCCCCTTTTGTTCCACTTTTTTTTTTAAAGTGTGACTTTGGTGACAAAACCTTTTTTAAATCCTTCCTATGATTGCCTCTGGGTACATGTCAGTAAAGCAGTACTAAAACAACCAAAGAAAACTGTACATCATCTCAAGTAACAGATAACACAGACCACAATAAATCACCATGTAAAACAGCTGTGTCAAACATAGAAACCAGGTGGAAAGATCTTTGCTCTTACTAGAAAGACTTTAAAGTAGGTGTCAGAAAAGACACTTTGAGCAGGGTATCCCATGAAAAAGTGTTACGAGAACATTTACTGCCTTTCTATGTATCTTGCTTTAGAGCAGGGTGTCAAACTCGATTTCATTGAGGGCCACATTAGGGTTGTATTTGACCTTGGGGGGCCAGGGTGGGTGTGGCCACTCGAGGTCACTTGTGTTGGGGCGCCTGTGGTGGCCTGAGTGCTCTGCCAGCTAAAACCTGTTCCCAAGCTCCATTTTGGCTGCGACGGCCTCCTGCAACCTCTGCCAATGAAAACGGAGCTCGGAAGGGATGCAGCCCTCCCAAGCTCTGTTTTCACTGGCAGAAGCACTGTGGGCTGGACCTTCATTGTTTCCAGGGCCAGATCTAAGCACACTGTGGGCTGGATCCGACCCCCACGCCTTGAGTTTGACACCCTGTTTTAGAGGAATAGTCAGTGGAGAATCTCTGCTAACGAGCTCATTGCATTCACAGTATACTTAGGAGGAGATATTACCTCAGCAAAACTTCAAATTGGGTTGAGTCTTCAAATGGTTTGGGAGCCAGTGAAGACAACAAACAATATGCATGCAACCTGAAGTTCTTTTTTGCTTTACCATTTCTCCTTTCTTGAACCTTTACATCAGAAAATAGTATTATTCAGGGATAAGAGTATTGGAATGATTCAGGGGCGGGCTGTAACTCGCCGGTGGTTGGCTGCCTCCTGCACTGCGTGGGCGTGCGTGCATGTGCAGTAGAACAAAGCCCCGGAAAATCCCCCCCCAAAAAGGCAAAAACAAGATGGTGACGCATGTGCAGTGCCAGAAACTCGGCTCCTGCGCATGTGCAGAAGAAAAAAAAATCAGAAAAAAGAAAAAGAAAAAATCCCCCCCCCCAAAAATAAAATCCCCAAAAAAGATAGCGGTGCCCATGGAGCAGCAGAACCAGCTCCGTGACGTCACCAGCGGCCTACTACCTACTCAGTAGAACCAGTCCGAACCGGTAGGAACCCACCCTTGCTTGCCACACAAACTTAGATATATTGTTTTGCTGGGTCACAGTTACAAGAGAAAAAGTAAAAGGGAAACTTTCCGCCCCAAACTTTTTTTTTTTCAGTTTTGACTTTGTATCCTTAATATTCCTTTGACATTTATTTGAGTCTCAATTGATACTCTGTATTCATTCATACTGTCTGTTTCATATTACCTTTATCTCTTTTGTTTTGTAAAATACACCAGTTGCCTGTGTTCTTTAACATTAAGCAACATTCCTATGATCTATTTAATATTTTCAAAAACGCTTTTTGCCAAAAACTAATATTTCAAAATTGCTGTTCTTTATCAGTTTAAACTCTTTTACATCAAATCCTTGTTAAGCTTTTTGCTAATAATTTAAAATCCTTTAAAACAATTTTCACGTTCTTTGATCCAGAAAAACAGTCGATTCACCAAGCAGTTTTTCCTTATTCTATGCCTATTGGAAGATATTTCACTGTAAATTTTTTATCTGATAGTTGTTAAAAAAGGATGCATGAAGCTTTGGAATGACATGGAGGGAAGTATGCAGTGGGGTACTCCATGGCTCTATCTTAGGCACAGTATTCTTCAACATCTTCATCAATGATTTGGAAGAGGGGATAGATGGGGAATTCATCAACTTTGCAGATGACACCAAGCTGGCAGGAATAGCCAACACTCCAGAAGATAGGCTTAAGATCCAGAAGGATCTATCTATCTAAGAAAATGAAATTCAGTGGTGAAAAAAGTACATGTAGGCAAGAAAAACCAAATGTACAGGTATAGGATAGGTGGTACCTAGGTCAATTGTGAGAGGGATCTTGGTGTCCTAGTGCACAATCATTTAAATAGGAGCCAGCCGTGTGCAGCAGCTGCCAAAAAAGGCAATGCAGTCCTAGGCTGTATTAACAGAGGGACAGAATCAAGATCACATGAAGTGTTAATATTACTCTATAAAGCCTTGGTGAATCCACCCTAGGAATACCCTCTCCAGTTTTGGTTGCCACGATGTAAAAAATGTTGAGACTCTAGAAAGAGTACAGAGAAGAGCAACAAAGCCAATTAGGAGACTGGCAGCTAAAACATAAAAGAATGGTTACTGGAATTGGGTATGTCTAGTTTAATTAAATGAAGGACTAGGGGTGACATGATAGCAGTGTTCCAATATCTCTGGGGTTGCCACAAAGAAGAGGGAGTCAAGCTATTCCCCAAATGAACCAAAGGGAGGAGTAGAAGCAATGGAACTAATCAACCAATCAAGGAGAAAATCAACCTTGAACTAAGAATTTTCCTGACAATTAGAACAATTACTATAATCAGTGGATCGACTTGCCTCTGGAAGTTGTGGGTTTCTGATTTCCACCTGCAGTAATTTGGGCTGTTTTTAATAGGACAAGTATAAAAATGGTTCACAGGACCATCAGTCTTTTGGGCGACAGGAAAACCATCCTGAATAACTTGACATTAATTGAGCAACTATGGTGCTGGACAAAGCCCTGTTAGGGCAGCCACATTATGAGAAGGGTAAAGGAGATGTTTCAAAATCCTGTTATTTTACAGAATAGAATAACAAAGTTGGAAGGAACCTTGGATGTATAGGTGAAACTGAAAAATTAGAATATCGTGCAAAAGTTCATTTATTTCAATAATGCAACTTAAAAGCTGAAACTAATATATGAGATAGACTCATTACATGCAAAGCAAGATAGCTCAAGCCGTGATTTGTCATAATTGTGATGACCCTGTACCAATTCCCTATCTCTAGGGTAGGGAAACTTAGTGATGGTTCTATGACACCCCAGTTCCTAACCTCAGAGAGGTAGGGCTAAAAGCTTTGCTACTGAGGGGGGGGGGAGACATTGCATACAGTTATAGCTCAGAACTGGTTTTTAAAGGGTTCATCTCAGAGATTCTTGATGTTGCAGAAGTGAAGTCCACACCAGCTTTCTGTCAGGTTTAATGGTGATGGCAAAACAAAGCCCATACAGAATATTTTGCCACAAAGTGTTGACCTGCAGTGTAATTATTGCATCTTCCTCATTGCTGGAAGGGCAGCCTTCCTACTGTAACATAGTTCAGGAATCTCCACAGGACTTGTTCCAAAAAGTCAAGATGGGAGTCTCATGCTGCAAGAGAAGCTCCACCCATTATCACATGCGTTGCACTATCACAGCCAAGATGCTAAAAATAATTGGTAGCAACCAGGATAATCCATGGGGAGGGCAGGAAGACATTTGCTTTCTTTACAGATGGGCTGCAAAGTAGGGACTAGAGATGGATGGGGAGTAGCTTTGCTTGGACAGAGGATGTACCTGCATCCTCTCCATGGTACCTGCAGCTTTGCTCCAGCAGTTGCGCCTGAAGTAGGATCAATTGTGTGCCAAATTGTTCTTTTGCCAAATCAAATTGTTATCAACTCCTAGCAACTGCATCATTTTTCCCCATGGAAATCTTGTCCATAATCTGTTCTTTCAGTTCTCCTGTGATGCACTCATCACTAATGTAGCCGAGTCCATCCACTTGGCTGCTTCTCTTCTTTCCCTTTCTGTCCCCCAGCATTAGAGACTTTCCAGAGACTTCATGCGTCCGAGATGGGATAATGTGAACCATGTGTGTCTCAAAGGGCCATAGCAGACCTAAAGTATAGGACAGGTAGTCCTCGACTTACAACCACAATTGAGGCAAAATATATGTTGCTAAGTCAGACATTTGTTAAGTTTTTACCCCATTTTATGACTTTTCTTGCTGTAATTGTTAAGTGAATCACTATAGTTAAAATTTGTAATATGGTTGTTAAGTGAACCTGGTTTCCCCATTGTCTTTGCTTGTCAGGTAGTTGCAAATGGTAATCACAAATGACCCCAAGATATTGCAACTGCCATAAATATCAATCAGGTGACAATGTTCCTCAAGTGACCCTGGGGCTGCTGCAATTTTAAGCTTGAAAAATGGTCCTGTGTCAATTTTTTCAATGCCGTTGTAACTTCAAATGGTCACTAAAGGAACTGTTGTAAACGGAGGAGTAGCTGCACTGTGCAAACGTTTAGGCAGTAGTGCAAAAATGGCGTCAATTAAGAATCCTTTCTGAAATAGAAGAGTTTAAAGAGTGTATTTTTTATCAGTTAAGGAGCAGAAGAGACATCCAAACAAATTCCATATTTGGGGTGAACTTCTCAGTGCTGGATAATAAAGGGGAGCACAGGAATTGGCACTTAGAAGCGTCCCCTTCGCTGGGCTCCCCGAGAGAGAGAGAGAGAGACGCGGCCTTCCAACCCCCAGGGCTGTCCCGGCCCAGACTCCGCGTTCCCCTTCCCGGGGAGCGGACGAGGCAGAGGCCGCCGCCAGCCCTCCTTCCTGAGGACGGCGGCCATAACCGAAGCGGGGCCCGGGGACCGTGTCTAGGGGGCTGCGAGGCCCGAGGGCGCCGCTTGGCGAAAAGAGCCGCTCCAGGCGCTCAACCGTTTCCGGCCGCCCCGCCCCGCCGCCTGTCAATCCAGCAGAAGCCCCGCCCGGCGCAGACCCCTCCCCCTCGGCGTCCGGCTGAGAGCCGCCGCTGCCGTCGCCGCCGAGGAGGCCCTAGATGGAGCCCCCGGCGGTCACTGGAGTCCTTGGAGGAGCTGTGAGAGCTACGAGGCCATATCGGGGAGGCCGCATCGGAGTTGGCGGGCCACGGTTGGAGCCGCGCCGGAGCCGGAGCCGCGCCGCGGGGGCCGAGGAGGAGGTGG
>JANHFT010003580.1:6422-20622 GCA_032467955.1 Pseudoxenodon macrops | reverse complement strand
CTCTGTAGAACTGGATCAGCAGCTCCTTGGGCAGTTTGAGCTTCCTGAGTTGGCGCAGAAAGAACATTCTTTGTTGTACTTTTTTAATGACATTTTTGTTAGCTGTCCATTTTAGGTCTTGAGTTATGATAGAACCTAGAAATTTGAAGGTGTCTACTGTTGATACTGTGTTGTCTAGTATTGTAAGAGGTGGAAGTATGAGAGGGTTTTTCCTAAAGTCTACCATCATTTCTACAGTTTTGAGTGTATTCAGTTCCAGGTTGTTCTGGTCACACCACAAAGCTAGTTGTTACACTTATTTTAATATTCTTTCTTCTTATTAATGAATGGAATGATAGCATGCTGCAAAGCAAGTCCCAGTTTAAAACACAATCTGCATTTTCAACAATATTAGAAATGGATGTTGAAAAAGTCAGGAAATTGCAATTAAAAAATATTTGGGAGCATCAGGTTGGATGCTTTCTTTTGGATATTCCTGCTATAGAACTAGCGTGTCCCCATATGATGGAAGGTTTAATTTTTGCTTCAGTTTTGTGGTCCTTCCTTCCTTCCTTCCTTCCTTCCTTCCTTCCTTCCTTCCTTCCTTCCTTCTTTATGCCATGTTTAGCTTACTGCTTTCCATCTTCTTTCCTTCTTAAAACATTGCTTTTAAAAGGGTTTTTTGTAAGTTTTTTTTCTTTGAATGTTAGCCAGTTTGGAAAGGAATAATTCTTAAATATCAGATTTCCTATCACCACTTTTGGAATTTAATAAAGCCTTAATACCATATGCCAATATCTTCACAGAAGTGATTAAAGAGAACAACGGGAAGGAAACTGATAATTTTTCATTTAGTTCTTAACACATCTTCATTCAAATTATTTGGAGACATTTCATATAGTTCTGTGGATGTAGTGCTAAAATCTGGAACAAAAATGGAATATGATACCTTTGTTGAAGTTCAACATTGACTGGTGAGATATGGACAAGTGCTGAATGCAAAGCCTTTGTTGCAATGTTCAAAGCATTAGTTTGTTAATTCTCTATTTTATGTAGTACTCCGTTTATTAGGCTTTCTATACTGCTATTAATGTGATTGGAATATCTCTGTGAATGTTTGAACTTTATATATTGATTACTACCTAATTCAGGAAGAATATCTCTTCTATTCTTACTTATTAAATTGTGCTGCATGACTTTCAACCCACTTTGCTCTCCAGTTGTTTTGGATTTAATTTTTTATAACTGTCACATCTCCCAGGTGCTACATTTTGTTCCAGTAGAGGCTTTCTGGTGAACTGCTGGTCTATAATATAGAACACATTACAATAGTTTAAATGGCAAATTGTTGCAAATCAATACTACTATACTAATTTAGCTGATTTTCTTTCATTGTTCTCCCAAAAGTCCTTTTTCAAAAGATAACTGGATTTACTTTGTTTTTCCTGGAAGACATTTCGCTTTTCATCCAAGTAGCTTCTTCAGAACTGAATCGAAGAAGTTTCTTGGATGACAAGCGAAACGTTTTCCAGGAAAAAAAGAAAATAAAGTCCATTTTCTTTTTGAAAAAGGACTTTTTGGGCAACCATGACCTGCATGACTGCGAATCTCCATAGACACTTTCATTGTTTTCCTTTAAGATGGGTCTTGATAATGATGTATGAGGCACAAAGCAATCTGCTGAATGGAAATCGTGTCCCACAACAATCTTGAATTCTGAAATACAAGAGAACTAATTATTTGCCCAGTATTTCTTCTATAGGGTTGGGAATATGGTTTTTGTATGACTGATGGCAGTGGAATCTGGAATGCGTCTGTTCTTTTGTAGATTTTTTTAAGAAGAAGCAATTTATAACACATCCAGAATCTCACAGCCATTTCCTCTAGCAATTTACCTACGAGATAAAGTAAAAAACATGCATTATTGATACCCATGTTCTGCATTTTGCAGTTATTTCTTCCAATGTTGTTAATTTTTTATCTGCAGCTTTGAAGGAGCCAGGGAAAAGAAATGAATGGTAGGGAGTAGGGGGTTGAAAGAATAGAATATATGTGTGTGGGTTAATGTATGAATTTTGCATAATTTTAATATGATGGATATATAGCTTTTAATTTTATTTTAATAGTTAGTATTTTGCACTGGGGAAACATTGCTCTTATTCTCTGAAATATAGTTAGGCATTTTATGTTTGTGAATTTGACTGGTATATGTTTTCTCTTGCTCTGAAATATTTATCATGACCTTCTGTAATGATGCAGCTTAGGTCACCATCTTCGCTTAAGCCTTCTTATATTCTAAGGTGAGATAATTTATGAGCTGTGGTTTTTAAATATTGCTTTCTATGCCATTGTCCGGCTGTCTCTGTCTCTCTGTCTCTGTCTCTCTCTCTCTCTCTCTCTCTCACACACACACTTTCCTCAGTTGAACTCTTTGCAGCTGGTGAATTCCCAAGCCATTTAGTTAGATAAGTTGGCACATTTTGAATTTTGACAGCATTCCCGTAAAATGGTTGCTGGCCAATCACAAAATACTGCATTATCATCAAACAAATTGAGGTAACCTGCTCATTAAGACTCATTCTAGCCTTTCCAGGGTCCTCTTCTCACCTCAGTTAAAGTCATTGTTAGTCTCACCTCACACCTCCTGTTTTCACTTCTTAGAATGCTTAACGTGACCAAACACAGGCAACAAATTGTGGTTTGTAATCTTCCTAGGATTTGAAGATACCTTCTGCTTGCTTTTTTCTTGGGATTACATAATTTAGGATGTTTGTCAGGTTCTTGGAAAGTCATATTTCATGAGTATTAGTTGTCTTCCTGGACAAAGCTGGGGAATTCTGGGAGTTGAGGTCTGCCAGGCTTAAAGTTGCCAAGGTTGGAGACCCCTGGACTAGATTAAATGGGCCAATTTAGTATAAGAGAGTTTCCTATGTTTCTGAGTTTCTTACGTTTCTCAACCAGCTAATCTGAGATAAAATTGCAACATATGCCTTGCCAAGGTTAAAATCTGACAATTTAAACTAGCATAGTGACATTTGTTTATGTTCCAAATTCTCAAGGCTTTCCATTTGCAGGTGACAGTTTTTCTTAACCCAGTTAGAGAAGAGGACATTAAATTCCTGAACCTTAGGTAGAGTAATAGTGAACAGCCAGGCATGTCACCTTCATGATTTACATGCTGTGAGACTCCTGTCCATTTATCTTTTCTTGAAACAAAAGGCATATTTTGTTGGATATTACAGAAATTAGAAGGCTGAATTAGTACCTTAGTGGCTATAACTATAATAGACTGCCTACCATGATTAAAGGTTCCTTTGATTGTAAGGGATAGATAACTTAGGTTTCTGCTAGCAGCAGTAAAACAGAAAATAATTTGGACTTTTCTTGAATTCCTTTTGATTTTCTACCACTGAAATTGGCAAGAAGAAGCCAGACTCACAGATTGTCTGCATTCCATGGTGGTTGGCACTTGTGTTTTTGTGCCAGCCATATGCCTTATTCCGGCTGACTGTTCCAAAATAATTTTCATACTAATTTTTTTTCCATTGGATAAAGATCATGGTAATTACGGATAACAATATGCAACTGGTAAACAGTGACATGTTGTAATGTTGAGTGGAGGGACTTAAAGCAAAATGATTTAAATTGGTGATTGAAGAGTTTGCTCATGCATAATGTTTATTGATGATGGTGCATCATTTGTTCTTGGCTTATTTGTTATGCCTTCTGAATGTGATCACTTATATTGTGAGGGCTAACTGCATTGAGATTTTGCATTGAATACTAAAATGGAAAGCTCATTCCTCCTGCTTGCAGTGTGCCAAAGAAGGAAAAAAAAACCTGTAGGTATTGGTGGTCACAACCCTTTCTTAGTTTCACTAACTTATCTCTACAGAAGTAGCATTTTATGAAACAAGGATATGTATGTTAATTTGGAGCTTTATTGCGATAATAAAGTTAGACTGTTCTGGTGGTATTGGAAGTAAACATGAAAAGATAATTTGATTGGCAGGAAGCTTTCAGATATCTGAAAATTGACATTTTCATGATAGCACATAATACTTAAAGCAGGACTTGTTTAGAATTTAGAAAAGCTTGCTCAATTTTGAAATAGTTGCAACAAGCTTGAATCCATATTGGAAACAGAACAGTGATGATAGTTGACCAGTACTGCTTTAATTTTGATGGAAGATGAATCATTGGAGTTTAGAACTTTAGATTTGATCTTCTTGTTTTCTGAAACTAAAGTATTCCATTTTAAGGTAAAGTTATGGTTTTCCATTTCTATTGCCTATAGGCCTACATATTAACTGCTGCACTGTTCTTTGACCAAATCATCCCTTATCCCCATCATATTATTCTCAGTAGACTCAACTTTCAAAAAGTGAGCGCAAAGTGTTTTTCTCTTTGAGAAAGGTACTTCCAGTCAAGCAGATTAATGAGCTACGTTAGGGAAGCAAGTGGTTATTTCCTATCCGACTGGTTTGTTTCCTTCATTCAATCTGGAAAGAGAGAGAGGCATGATAGGCACATATGGAAGGTAGAGTTTAGATTCATCTGAAATACATGTATGCAGAAATCAAAGTCTTCATTCTCTGAGGCTATTCCACCCCATTGTTTTTGCTGCTTGGTGTGCATTGGTCGACTTTTGTAGCTGCCATTTTGTTCCCAAATAGTGATGGGGCCTCTTGAACTGCTATATGTAATAGTCTTCTGGGTTCACTTTTAAACAATTTTCAGTAAAATCTGGACAGTGTTTGAATCTGGAGGTCTAGGCTTTATAATAAATATTTGGTGTCCTCCCCGCCTCCCAAAAAAACCCCTAGTAACCTCACATATATCTTTCCCAATATATAAAAAACATATACATCCCGATACCACGTGGAACTCGACTCAGGGTTTCATCTGCTACTGCCATTTCCCCCCAGATTTGCTGCTGCAGGTAGAGAGTATACTTGCGTGTGTAGGAAAATATAAAAGCTTGATAATTGCCATGTTCAATGAAACAGTACTCTCTTCTGCAGAATACTGTGACCCGTGACTGCCAATTTTTGTGGCAGCTCCAATAACCTAATAACATAAAGATAGACAACCGCTTTTGGTGCAAAAGCTGCAATTAATGTATGAATAGAGTATTGGGGACTCCACTGTTCCAAAGTGCATAGAGCCGGATCAAATACATTTAACAAATAAAATACATTCCAGAAACACTCCCCTCCCCTCATATTCCTTACTTTGTAACTTAACAATTCCAAAGCATTATGAATCTTTGTAAAATGTTAAAGTTGTATGAAAACCAGAGGGCGATTCTGGATGCCATGGAACAGAGTTGGAACAAAAAAACCTCTGCATTTGCTCCACAAGTTGCAATTTTCAATTTTGTTCAGAGCAGTAGAAACCCAAAAGTTTTTTTTCCAAGATTTAATATAAACACTTTAACAATATGAACAATAATGTATTGAAAACAACAATCATGCACACTCTTTTGGAGAAATGGAGTTTACTTACTGCTTCAATTCCTGTTTCCATTGAGGCTAACACCCTTTTTTTTTTTAACTGTGCCAATTATATTGGACTATGACACTTCATACCATATGCAATGAAAGGCTTATTATTTATATAGTATCTCCTTGCAGTCTGAAAGTCTCTTACTGAGCATCCTGTTACCGGTGAAAAGGCAGTAAGTACATCAGAAGGAATTCTCCAGACAAAACAATTGTCAGCTAGTATAGCAGGAATGTTATTCTTAGCAGCAAAGGAGGAAACAATATCTCAATTGTTGTTTTCTAGCCTTAGACTGAAGCAAGGCCATATTTATAATTTGATATTGACCATTTTTGTTGTTTATTGTTTTGTATAAATATAATGTAGATGCTTTTGGAAAGTAGCCCAAGGCATCAACATTATATTTATACAAGACAACTGAATTTCAGCTTTTTGTTCTGCTGAGCGGCGAGAGGGAAAAAAAAACCTCTTATTAATAGAACATGAGCAGCATGAAGTGAAATGAGTGGCTTCATTATTGTGGTCAGAAGTGGTTAGACACCAGGAATAAATGCTATTTTTTTCTAGCAAGAGCTCTTCTGGGTCTGGAGGTGAAATCTTATAACCATGGTGGAAATCCATAACATGGTGCCCATGGACATCAACGTACCCGTGGACGCCTCATTTTATATCCACAAAGTCCCTGTCCTGCTTGACTTTTTATCAACCTCGCTTTTTGACCCAAAGTAGTATAGATGCTGCCATGCGTCTAAGCAGGATACCAGTCTCCTGGATTAGCTTTATTGCCAAGAAAGCCACATGATCTTTCTTAATTTCTTAATATACTGTATATATACCCCCAAAAGTGGATTTTTTTTTTTGCTGTGGTTAGGGATCAAATTGGGGGCCTTTTGGAGAGAATGGATGCACTTTACAGTGGAGCTACAATGCCATTCCCTAACGCAGGCATTGTAGAGAGGTAGAGAGATGTATTTCTGCTAGATAGATAGTATGAATGAATCCATTTCTTTTTTAGGCTGGCAAGAGTATTTACTACCCTGGAACGATTGATTTTGATCGCTTATTACAATAAACTTAAGGGTGCCATAATATTATTTGAAGCTTATTGAACAATATTGCATACCCTATCGTGAAAAGCATGAAAAATTATACAGGCACCTACAAGCACAATGTGATCATAAGGACTAGCGTGATACAAGAGTTTTTCTTGTATTTCTGTGAGCCTTGAAGTTGCCAGTGTACACAGCTGCCTTTTACTCATTTCTCAGTGATCCTGTTTCAGCTGGAGTCTTATTGGCAGTCACCAGGTGAGTTGGCTGTTAGAAGAAATGATAAAATCCTAGTCTGTCGGTTCCAAAGCCAACCACAAACACTTTTATATTTGTATTTCTGATTATATTTGTAGGGATTCAATAACTGTCTGATCACAATACAATCTTTCCCTTCCCTTCCCTTCCCATCCCATTGTCCTCAAATGTCTTGGATTTTAATTTAACAGATTAGCCTGGAAAATGGTTATGCAGGTCATTTCAGGTTTCCTGTTTTGCCTAGCATACCTTATTGAGAGTGAGAGAACAGTGTTTCATCACAGTTCTGCCCCAGTTGGCATTATTCTGAATGCTGAGGGTACCCTTCATCACCTTCAATTGTTGACAGTAATGATCTGAATGGTGGTTCAGATCCAAATATGCAACGTATCTGGAGTTGCATATTTGGAAGAAGATGTTTAAAGCCATGTAATCTGTTCGCCAAGAAAGCAACATGAGCAAGTCCGTTCATTCATCAGGACTTAAGTTGTATTTGAAGGATTAAAAAAAAAAACTCCAATTGTTTTGTCGGATAGAATCAGAAGCCATTTTTTGTAGTAAACCTTGAGGAATGTAAAAAAATATATTCCCAGAACCATATCACAAAAGTGACCAGAGTTGCCATTTTTATTTTTCTCAGTTTTTTTTAAAGGATATCAGGCTTAACAATAATATTTAAAACATATAACAATTAAATCAGTGGAAAATTGCAGTATCAATTCTTTGTGTTTTTCTGTAGCCAGAAAACAACCCAATGTGAATGGAGGTCATGGTATTTTTTATTACCAGTTCTTCCCCACAACATGTCTCTTCATCCCTTGCAGGAAAACAATTAAATATATTACCTAATAATTTGCTACCCTTTCAGAACACCACAAAAACGGTGCTTTTTTTCATTTGAAATAATTAGAGTGGATCCTGTGGAAATCTGTACGTTAGACACAAAAGCGACTCTCACTTCCTTTGTTGCTTTTTATGTTCAGGTTAGCTGTTAAGTTTGTTGTAGTTTGCAGCTGGTTACAGGTAGCCCTCAACCATTGATGGCCATTTTTGAAACTGGAATCTTGATAGCTGAGCGAACTGGTAGGTAAGTGAGCGGTCACATGACTGCTAAATCATGGCACTTCTGGTTGCGGTTGTTAAGTCAAAGGCCATTGGGTGGATGGAAATAAGGTATGTGGGATGCACTGAGGGTGGGGTGGGGGGTATGTATGGTGGTGCAGGCTGTGTGTGAGCACCTCTCTGCCCACAGCCGAAAACCCTCCCATTCAAATAGGATTTTCAGCCCCTGAGCAGAGAGATATTTGAATGCGGCCTACACTGGGCCTGCCCCGTCATCCTGAGGCACTCTGGACTCCTTACTTACCACATTGCCTCTCTGCTCAGAGACTGAAAATCCTGCTTGGGTTTTGGATCTCATCTCTGGAGGCTAGTTGAAAGAGCTCCTTACCTTCTGTATTTCCCCGAAAATAAGATGGGGTCTTATTTTCTTTTGACCCCCGACATAAGTGCTTGGTCTTATTTTTGATGAGGTCTTATTATTTTTGAGGTGCAGGAGGTGGCGAGCATAGTCACCTCATGGCTGCTGCTGTGTTTTGGGGAGGGCTTATTTACCTGCCATTTACTGGCTTATTTTAGCACATGCGCTCAAAATCCTGATTGGGCTTATTATCCGGGGAGGTCTTATTTTTCAGGGAAACAGGATAAGGATTTCAGCTCCATGCCTGGTTGGCTTTTTGGCAGGGAGCTGTTTCAGCCAGTCCCTAGAGCTGAAAGGGTTCCTTACCTGAAATCCAAGCAGGCACAGAGTTCAAATCCTGTGACAGGGAGCTCTTTCAGTGAGCGCCAAGAGACAAGAGGGAGTCTTCTTTGCAAGTGGCAGCAGCTTGCAACCTTCCTGACTATCTTCCCATTGAATTTCATTACAGCAGAAATGGTTGGAACAGGTGATCACATAATCATGGAGCTCTTGGCAACCGGTCATAATTAAGACATTTTGTCAAGTACCCAGATGATGGTCATGTGATCAGAGAGGGTGGCGATGTGATGTTTTGCAACGAGTAGAAATGCTTTACAAGCCATACAGTACCTTTCCCAAGGCCATCGTTAATTTGTTTGCTAAATTATAATAAAAAACAAATCCTTTTGTAAAAGTGAAACTTTGATGATCTTTTATTGATCCTGCATGAGATCCAGTCATTTCCTGAGTTAGAATAATATTCTCAAAGTCATTAATTATATTTTAAAGAGCCAATGGTTGAATGTGGAAACATGATAAATTGAATCTGGACAACTTACATTTGGGCTCAGTGTAATGAGGGAAGGCTGCTATGATTTTCAAAATACGTCCTTGCTAGCCTTGGTGAGAAAGAGTTCAGATGGCAGGTACATTGCAATTACAGGGTTAATTTTTCCCTCCTTGTTTTTTCCTCAAAGAGAATCTGCTTTATGTGAAACATCTTAAATCCAGTGGCTGCTGTACAGTCTGAGCTCTTCATCTCCAACAGCCATTATAAAGTTGCCATATGCCTCAAAATATGTCAGTGCAACTGTGATAGTTCAGGCTCTGAATTTGCTTTTCATTTTATTGCATGATCCTTAGTTGAAAATAAAAATCCTCCTTCAGCTGGGGTTTGAATGCTATTTGGACGCATATGGCTCATCATAAAATAAAAGGTAGAGTTTATGCACCTAGAATATTTTCCCCGAATTTGTGTTTCTAAAACTGAGTTTGGGGCGGTTTATGTGGGAGAAACAATCTAACAAGTTGCCATTTTTCTCAGGATCATTCCATGCAATTGCTTATCTTTCTTGTGGGGCCAGTTTATGAACGTGTAAAACTAAAGCAAATGTCAGCACAGTCTCTGGTTTTATAGCATTATGGTTTACTTGGCTCCATAATAGATAAAGCATTTTGTTAGTTTTTGTCATTTTGGTGCGGGTTGCTAAAAGGTATTCAAGATATCGAATTTGCCATTAGTTTCTTCTGTAAAACTATTAATGAATAAAATACAGATGGTATGCTTGCTTTGGACACAATCATCATTACTGTTACATTTATAGAGTCTGATTTTTCAGTGTATTGTATCAATTCAGTGGCACAGTTCCTCATAGAGTAGATTCTTTCCAAATTATTCCACATATGAAAATATTCTTCCATACACTTCATGCTAATTTGACACAAGTCCAAAAAGGTTTGGGAGGATAGAGAGGATATTTTCTGATCTTGAATACCTTGTTGTGTTAATGCCAATCAGGAAAAGAAATCCCAAATTGGAAATTGGACAGAAATATTTGGGAAGAGGGAATATGAAGAGCCCCTGATTGTATACTTAGGATGATAGGAACATGATTGTGACGATGTACGCATCCTTGGCGACAGTATTTTGAGTTATAAATGACCAGGGAGATGTACCAGGATTTTGGGAAGGCCGTTTGTGGAAGGCTTGCTAACATTATGGAGAAAACCTTTGCCTTTTCTGCCAGGACCACACAATAGATAAAGTTTTATTTTGATAGAGACAGGGACATAACCATGTATTTTCCTTGGCAACATTTGTAATAGTTTGTCACCTTTCTTCTTGTAAGATTCTTTTTCTATTTCTTAGTCCAGTCTGTAATCCTGAATCCTGAAGTTTCATGTCATTGTTCCATTCAAGCACTAATTATATCAAAACTTTCTCAACTTTTTGAGATTAGCTATAGTCATCTTAGTGCTGCTCATTATAGAGAATTTCCCCCTTTATCCAGGGATATGCCTGTAGGTATTGTTTAGAAACCAACTTTAGCTAGGCAGTATCAGGGGCAGATAAGTCTTAAGAATCAATCACAAAGATAATTCTTATACTAGTACTAGATCATCCAATTCTTGACTGAGAGTTCTGGGAATTACAATCCTGGCATATCCAAAGAGCTCTAGGTTAGAAAACATTATTTATATACTTTGTCTCTTGTTTTAAAATATTCTCTTTTTGAATACTTATGGGGAGGGCTTGAGAGCCATTTCCTCTTTATCGTTGAGGAAGAACAGCCCAACAAGAAGTGGTTAGGTCATAGTGCTGGTACCAGTCACCATTGTAATTGCCTAGGGTTGGACTGGATTATTGTAGATCATTAAAATGGCAGATGTCCAGCATTTATCAGAATACTTCCAGAGAAGAGGACCTGGCAGAGGGTTTAATGCCTTCTGCTGGTGCTGGACCTGGCCTCTTAAAATGGCAGGTTTCAATAAAAGCAAACCACTGGTGCTGGGATGCAACAGTGTATCAGTGGTTGTGTTGTGTGATGATTTATGGAATTCAGTTATCATATGGAGGGTTTTAATCAGCATTTTTCAAATGTTCCAACAGCCATTCCAGAACCTGCTAAACCTACAACAAACCTGCTGTGTGAGTGGTTTTGTTTAACAGGATGATTATCTACATTTTGATATATTTTATTTGGAAAGATTTCAGCTCCTTTACTCTAAGCCCAGTGATTCTTAACCTTGACAATTTTAAAATGTGTGGATTTTTAACACCCAGAATTCCCCAGCCAGCATGAAATCCGCAACTCTTAAAGTTGCCAAGGTTGAGAAATACGGCTCTAGTAGTTTGAAATGGCAGTGATGAAGTACAACCTCAAATGATGCATGGACGTGCAAAAGGAAATGTGGTTCTACTGTACTATTGTTCAACAATCTGTGAGTGTTTGGCACTGATTGAGGTGGTGATGAAAAAGCAGTGGCTTTTTAATTCTGGATGCTTCAGAGTGAAGACGAGTCACTTTCATTAATAGCTTTTGCTACCGGAAGAAATAAGTGGATTAAAACAGTGCCTTCAAGGACAGTGAATTGGCTGGAGTGTTTGACCCCATTGTAACTAGTAGCTGCTAGTTCCTGTTGTTTTTGAGGATTTGATTACGCGTCTAGCCTCTTCATTGCAAAATGATGGGAAAAAGGGGTGGGGAGAGGAAGTAACTCCAAAGTGTATCTCCCGCTGGAGAGTAAAAATATGTGATTGGGGTGGTGCAGTTGGGTGTGTGTGCATGTGTGTGTTTTTATAAATGTTGCCCTTTGGTTTATAGAGTATATCTATATTCCCACCTGCTGATTAATGGAATATTGGAAGGCCTTGGGGAAAGTTTATTCTGAAAATCAAATTTGGGATTATGAGCAAAAAAATAAATAAATGCAAACACACACCAGTCAATTCTGAGTTATTAATTGGTGGGCAGGATTGGAATTTCCTATGCTGGATGATAAGTTAGCCGGGCTTTTTCTGGCAATACTTGTAGCCTCCTGCTTAGCCTACGATGCTCTTTCCTGGTTCTGTTGTTAACACAGGAAAACACATCTGGTCGCTTCCAGTTACACCCAGCTTACCATGTGTTTTTAAATGAGGAGGAAAATCATGTTTGAAAATAGTGTTGTGCCAAAGCAATGGGAGAGAGGAGAGAAAAGTTTTCTGCTGAGAATCTTCCTACAATTGTAGTGGAAATGGTAGTGATGTCCTCACAGCCTCACAGTAATAACCATGACTGATGCATGCTTATGGTTAAGCATTTTATATCTCCTGGCTTATGTTAGCGCAAATGTTTTAGCAGCAGTGGTAGCAGCATCTGGCTTGTTGGCGGAATCAGTTATTTTGATGGCTCTGGAGATGCCTTCAGGCAAGTGGGTAGTTAAATGGCTCCGCTACTTTGTCATTCTAGGCAGCTTTCCTCTTCCTCCTATTCTGTTTCTTCCCATTCTCTCTCACTCTCTAATTTATCATACCTTTTAAATCCAAGCACTTGTGACTGCAATTTAGGTTTACAGGACAGCATTCTTTAATAAAAGATCTAGAAAAGAGATAGGAAGGAAGAGACGGCTTCTTTCATTGAACACCTGAAGCTGTTTTTCTCTTAGCTCCCCTCTCCCTCCACCACAAATTATCATGGTCCTCTCTTCGTTTTGAGTTTTGGCAAACCTTTGTTTGCCATTAACTTATCTGAAAGTTTGCCAAAAGTCAGTTTGGCTTGAATGAAATGACACAATACAGTTGGGAAAGAAATCAGTGTTTGAAGAAAGGAATGAAAGGAAGAGGGAGAACAGATCAGGAACTGAAAAGGGGACCTATTCTGTGTTATTCAGAGTGTAAGACAGGGAATTAAGGATGTAAGGCAGGGGAGAAATCCAGCAGGTCCTGAAAGGTTCTGGAGAATCGGTAGCGGAAATTTTGAGTAGTTTGGAGAACTGGTGCTGGAAATTTTGAGTAGTTCAGAGAACTGGCAAATACCACCTCTGGCTGGCCCCAGAGTGGGGTGGGAATGGAGATTTTGCAGTATCCGTCCCCTGTCATGCCCACCAAGCCACGCCCACCAAGCCACGCCCACCAAGTCACACAATGCCCACCAAACCACGCCCACAGAACCGGTAGTAAAAAAAATTGGATTTCACCACTGCCTTGGACACACCATTATGGAGCACCACAAGGTTTACTGGTAAGCCTCTTCCTTCTTTTATTTAAAACCTTTATAAAGGTCCTTATTTGAAGGACTGTCTTTTCCAAGCTATATCTACCTGACCCCACCAGAGCAGGGAGGCAGGATATGTTACTGATGCCTTTTTTTAAAGGTGGGATGAAGAAGAAGGGCCTTCCCCATAGTATCTTCCTTCCTATGGAATGTCATCCCTGAGGAAATAAGATTACCCCCCTTTGACTCTCTTTTGAAAAGCCCTTAAGACATGATTTTGTCAAGGGGCTTGGGGAATACCAGGGTAATACAGAGCTCTCAAGTGGTTGGTTTGATTGTTGTTGACAGGGAGTGGGGGTGGGGATTTATTGAGGTTTGTATTAGGGTTTTATTTCTGGAGGCCCACCTGGAGTCACCGTGAGTTGGGCAATCATATAATATATTTTTTTAGGAAACAAATAAATAATGAAGCTACTCAGTCAATCAATCCAAATAAATCTGGAAGGGACCTTGGAGGTCTTCCAGTTCAACCACCTGTTCAAGCAGGAGACCCTCTACTGGTGATGGTGAACCTTTTTCTTGCGTGGCAAAAATGGCACGCGCTCACCCACACTCGCGTGCCAGTACGCAACCCACACACACACACACTGCACTGCGCATGTGCCCTCCCCATTTGGGCTGTTTTTTGCCCTCCAGAGGGTTCAGGAGGCTTCTCTGAAGTCACCAGAGGGTGAAAAACAGGCCAACAGGACTTCCTTTTTGCCCGTTGAGCTGTTTTTCACCCTCTGGAGGCTTCAGGGGAGCTTCATGAAGGCAAAAAATGACCCTATGGGCAAACCGGAAGTTCGGGAACGGACTTCCGTTTGCTTGTGGGGCCATTTTTTACCCTCCGGAAGTTTCAGGGAAGCGCCCTGAAGCCTCCGGAGGGTAAAAAAATGCCCAACAGGCAAACCGGAAGTGACTTCGATTTGCCT
>JANHFT010003579.1:111799-132306 GCA_032467955.1 Pseudoxenodon macrops | reverse complement strand
AGAGATGCAACATTAGTTGAAGGCAGGGGGTGGGGCTGCTGGGGGTTCTCAGGGGTTCGGGGAGAACCTCTAGCTAAGATTCTGTGCAGTTTGAAGAACACCCCAAATCCCACTCCTGACTTGCCCCGCCAACACTGCCCCACCCCTCCCAGGAGTCCCCACGTGGCCCGTTTTAGATGCAGTTAAGTGCAGGGCAGGCACGGATGCTCGGGGCGGGTAAAAAACGGGCCTACTGGCAGTTCGGCAAGGGCCTCCAGAGGGAAACAAGCAAAAAGTCCCCCCCCCTCCGCCAGCCATGGTATAGGAGGCCAATTAGGCCACGCCCACCATGGCCACGCCCACCCATCCGCCAGCCAGAAAACCGTTTGCTAAAAGTTTTGAAGCCCACCCCTGGTTGAAGGGTGTCTGGCCTTTTCTCACACCTATCAAATGCATGTACCCCCTATATAAGGACTTCAGCGTACCCCTTAATAAAATTGTTTTCCCTTTGCCTGAAGGACTTTTGGTTTGGATTGTTGGGATGGGTGAGGAGAGAGAAAAGGTCACCCTGCGAAGGTTTTCTCTCACAAATTCAGGGGCTGCGTATTTTCCAGCTCTATGCCGACTTGAGTACCTGAGTTTTATGGACAGCAATAGGAGGAAGGAGTTATACACACACACACACAAACATATTCATACCCGTGTTTTCTCAAAAATAAGACAAGAGTCTTTTGACCCCCGAAATAAGCAGTTGGCCTTATTTTTGGGGAGGTCTTATTATTTTTGAGGTGCAGGAGGCGGTGAGTATGGTCACCTCATGGCTGCTGCTGTGTTTTGGGGAGGGCTTATTTTTGGGTGACGGCTTATTTTAGCGCATGCGCTCAAAAGCCTGATTGGGTTTATTATCAAGGGAGGTCTTATTTTCAAGGAAACAGGCTATCAATTGATCTAACTTTGCTTGATTCCAGAGTTCCTTTACCCAAGCTGTCCTATGAAGATCAGAATTGGGTAACATTTTAGAGCCTGAGGGATGAAGGTTTTGTCTTGCCTCACAGTTAGAAGACATATAGCTGTTAACCTCCTGAGTGACCAGAATAGGGACCTGTTTACGGTATTAAATGAACAAATAATTGTTTAAGATTTACAGATGCTAAATTTACCCTTGATCACCTTCTACACCTTGAAATGAGTCCAAATCACTTATTTAAATTACTCAGTGCAGGTTTTAGGGATAATAAATAACAGAGGCCATTCCCTGATATAGATGGTGAAAGGTTTCTAGGGTTAGGGAAACCTGGAAAATGTATCATTGAATTTCAGTTGCACGCTCGTGGGACTGAAAAAGAATTGGTAGTCACATATCCATTTCTGCCCTATAGACACCTGGTAAACTAGATGTGAATGTATTTGGTAGAGTGGAAAGATATTTGTTCAGCAACTTGAAATAACTCAGTAAAATAAATAAGAAATGCTGGGATATTGTTCAGATTCTTAGACTTGATATGCTAAATGGGAATTTGCTCTCTTCTGGGAAATTCATGCTCTTCCCTTCTGTTTGAAGAACTAATGTTCTCTTACTCCTCCAAGAATGGCAGACTTGCCTTAAAAATTATTTCAAAACATTGCCTTATCTCAGGGCACTATCTAGTACAGAATTTGATTCATTTTTAAGGTCCCTTTTTAAAATAGGGAATAACTTGCTTGCTGACGTAGAATAAAGCATCTTGTTAACAAAATAAGCTTTCTCTAATTACCATAGACCTCAGTTAAAAGTAGTAAATCTACAACGTATTTCTGAATTACTGCATGTCAAGGATTTATATTTTCATCCCATTAGTTTTGTTTGTGAAAATAAAATGACTAGAAGACCATATTGTCTCTAGAGATCTAGATGAATATTCTACACATTCAAATTTAATTTACAATTACCTCTTTTCATGGGAACTTCATAATATTTATACAAATTAGCGTTAAGAGCAGGCTATAATGTGACTTTCTGCCAATGTAGCATGTTATGCTCAATAAAAGATTGTATTTCCAATGTAATTATGATGGTGTGAAAAACATAAAGGGAAATTAGAGATGTATTTCTATAGCCTCAACAGGTCACAGTGCCTGGGTGACCTTTTTTGGCAGGAAACTTCATCAGTATCAGATCTGGTTAATACTTGAACAATAGATTTCCTGGAAATATGAAAACTATAAGCGGCATTAAGAAATTGAAAATGTCACACATATTAGTATTTCTGCTAAAAAACTTACCTGAACATACTAATGACATTACTAGGAATAGAGCTCAATGTGATAGGGACTTGCTCTATCTATATAAGAATTATCCTATAAAATTACAAGGCAATTAATAAACAACTTTTCAAAGTCAACATTTTTATTTGTTTTGCCCACTAAGGATGTTAGAAAGAATGCAGACTTATACAGGTCAGAAGGAAGTCAGAGCTTGTTAGGAATACAAGTCACAGATTTATGACAGGACATAACTTGAAAGTTGCAATTCATACCAATATTAAAATTTTATGTTTGTAACTGCATTTTTAAAAACTGATATTTCCTTGCATCTACAATTGGATTGTGTTTCAGTTGAAAATACGTTTCCGTATTCATACAAATCCAGGTGCAGCATCAAATTAAACAGGGCATTATAATTTTCACTACCATCACCAAAGGGTGCTCAGCATCCTAAACAACTATCTGGAAATTTGAACTTTCTAGACATAGAAGATGAATTTCATTTGATCATCTTTCCTCCTTTTTGATTTTATTGCTTACATTCAAAAATGGAAAATAATATACATACATATAAACACACACACTTATATATACACCTATATACATATACAATATATACATATATACTCTCTAGACTGTCTAGGGATGCAAATGACCAGCTGTCTGCAAAGAATATAAACCCTTCCATTCCCCACTATCGAGTCAGAGCTGAAGAAGCTTTTTGGATGAGAAGCGTCTTCAAAGAAAAAACAAGAAAGACCAGTTCCCTCCTGAAAAAGCACCTTTGGGACAACCAAGACCTGGTTGACTGAAAATTTCCATAGACGAGAAGCTGGAGAAGTACCACGATTTGAAAGGGCTGGAAGGTAAAGACCAAAGTGGTCCCAATGATAGTAGGAGCAATCAGGGCTGTGATTCTAAAACTGGAGAAGTGGCTCTAACTGATTAGTCCTCCCAGAGGATGTAACACTAACAAATGGCAGAAACAACACGAAAGCTATCTGTTCAGAAGAGAGTAGTGCTAGGGACATCTAAAATACTACACAAAACCTTCAAACTCCCTGACCTCTGTTAAAGGATCAGAGATTGAGGAAGACACATAGCATCCATAAAGGTGATAAGTCAATACACAAAACACGCACACACGTACATGCATACATGCACACATATCTAACCAAAATGTACGTGTGTATTCAGATCACCGTAATGTTTAACAATTTTGCCATTTCACTTACTAAACAAAAAGAAAAAGAAATGTTTTTGAGATCCACATTTTGCAGCAGTTTTTTTGAATGAGGCTTTACACATGATAGAATATTTATTCAAATATAGAAAGAGCAGGAAGGTTCTCAGGCTATTGTATAATTGCTGATGTATATATATCTTATCTCTGTAAAAGTCCCTGTACTATTTGAACAACATCTATCATTCTATAATTTAGGCACCTATTGAAGAACCTTGCTTTCAACCATTTATTTTGTATGAATAATGGAAACAGATATTGTTTGAAAGATGACGTTATTTTTGGTGTCTAGTTCATTTTTAATATCTGTATGTATTAGATTTTTAAAAATATTTTTATTCTTGTTTTTAAACTGGAATATATACCAATTTAAGATATTGTTTGGGAAATCACATAAAATATTTACAAATAAGTCAATCTGTCCACCTGTTAATTTTCAAAACAATGGAAATCGCAATGCACAAGGCAATGCAAAGTTGGGTTTGTTTTATCTAATGTTATATAACAGGCTGTGAAAAACATTCAAAAACATTTTGAAGGCTTTGTGCAGGCCTATTATATAACAGGGATGGAGCGGTTCTAGCCCAGGGGCTGAATCTAATCCATTAAATTAACTCATCCCACCCACAAAGGTTCAAGCAAGGTTTCTCCCTTCCTCCTCCAATGTGGGCCATGATTACAGACAGCCAAGAATGTTAGAAGAAGCAATGCTTGTTTACCACCCACTTTTAGTTATTCTCAAAGCACAACCACAAAGAGATGTTCAGGAATATGAGTCCTAAGTAGATGCAAGGATTATATATCTGGCAGGAAACAGGCACTAACTAAGAGTTAGAAGACGCGTTAACAAAAACAAAAAATAATGGCTCCAGGTAGATATCATCCAACAGAGATACCATAGAATCCTAGGAATCCTTCTTTGGTATCCTAGTATATCCAGAAGAGAGTAAGAGCTGCTAACAGATCCCAATCATGACTATTTTCCTTGTATTCTTGACTCTGAAATTTATCAATTTTCAGGTGTAAGTATGTAACTCTTCTTCAAATCAAGTTTCATTCCAGGTTACTTCATGCATATTTATCTTTCTTGCCAGTAGCATGGAAAAGATTTCCTATTGCTTTCTTACAGGATACTTTCTATGCTTCTTTTTTTTCTCCTTGTTTACTTTATTATCTAGTCATAACTACAAGATTTTCTGGCAAGTTTCTTTCCAAGTAACAACCAGATGTGAACTGCTTAGCTTTCTAAAATTAAAAAAAAACGTTGGTAGGTGCCACTGTCCTGTCAACTGAATTTAACCGAATGAATGTTCTTATTCTCATTTTAGCTGATTTTCTTCGATTTTGTTGGCTGTTGGGATCATTCAAAGAAACAGAAGCACCAGGAGCCGTATAAGTTTAGCACAACAAAGTCTTCTAATTTCCTTAGAATTAATATGTATATCTTGAGTAAACTAATTCCTGCTATTGAGCTGCTATTGTTGAAGAACCAAGAAATAAACAAAATTGATTTTGCATTACTTACTGTCTTTTATTGATGAATGCTGTAATAAATGGCACTGTGACACAAACGTCGTTATTTTTAAATTACTTTGTAAAGAGACAAAAAATGGAATGTGTCATTTTATAAGATAAGAGAAAATGGATACTGGGCATTGAAGTAACCAAGGGGGACAGAGCAGAATTGAATGTATGTGACGTGCGTACTTATTTCATTTATGTCTGCAATGGTTTATTCAATATCTTCCACTTTAACAATGAAGGTATTAATTAGAATCAAAGAATAAAAGGCATAGGCTGCCATTGTGCTGTTTAAGATGTGTGATTCTTTTTTCTACAAAATAGCTGTTGTTGCTTAGCACATTTCTAAATATAATAATCTCTGCTGCTTCTCAGGACAACAGCCAAGCCACTATTCTTCAAGTATAAATAAAACCGATCAGCAATTAGAGTAGAAAAGAGTAAAAATTATGAAGAGGTGGGCCATTTTTAGATGGTTGAATAGCACCCTGAAACAATATCCCATGGCATGTAATTAATATAGTTAAGATTATTAGAATATTACTTATTCAAATATTCCTTTAATCTAAATGTAGTTTGGTAGTGACAGTTCATTCTTAAATTCAGTGATCCTTATATTCAGGAGCATTATATAGGAAAAAAATGAAACTTTTCACAAATAAATTTTATCCACTGTGCATCAATGCACTTCATATTTCATCTCCCACATCCAGGAAAAAAAGTTGAACTAACTAAAATATTTTTTTGAATTTAATAGTTTACAGTAGAAACTTGTGCAAACATTCCTTCCTTCGCTTCACTTCCATACCGTAGCATGACACAACATGAAACATAAGCAATCACTGGGTTTTTTTAGAAACAGATGCTAGAATGCAAATATTTCATTTCCACCATCACTTATAAGCGCCCACATGTTAACAGGTAAATGTTTTATGTGATATCCTCCAGATGTTCCTGTCACCGAGAACATCTGCAGCCTTTTCGTTTATATATCTTTGTAAGTCTAGCAAGATTGGAGAGGGAAAAATTATAAATTGTAAAAGTTCTTAGTTGTTCTTACTGTTTTTGCATTAAAAGGAAAGCAATACGTAATTTGGGGGGGAATGTATTGTCAAAATAATAAGGAAATAAGAACAGTTTTTTCACGAACACTATCACTCTGCTAAACAAATAATTTCCTCACCACTGTCAGACTATTTACTAAGACTGCATTACTGTTACTATTAATCTTCTCATCATGGGTTCTGCTGATGGTTGCGGGCTTAAAGAAACCTGTTTTTTTTTAACAAAACAAAAAGATAAGTAAGAAATCTGAAAATACAATCCTTGGGCAATGAGCAATGAAATGTTGTTCCAGAGTTAAGGAGAAAGCTGGTGTGTCCATCTCTTTCATAAAATAAACAAATAATAGCTGTCAAGAAAATTGAGGCCACTGGCACAGCAGAAGGCACATGCAGCTCACCATATAGAAAGTTTCTATCTCACATGTGCCCTATTTCTGCTGCTTGCAGTGGGTGAAAGTCTCTTCCTCAACAGACCATCCTTGGACCCAACAATTCTCAATAATGATAATTCAGTCTCCAATATTCCCTTTCTGGGCACATTTGTTATGAAGGTGGTTGATCTGCAGCTAATGAGAACCTTGGAGGAAGGAATGTTTGATCTGATTTTATCACTGGGTCAATGATTTGGGAATTTATGAAGCTAACAGGGTTCCCACGCAGCAAATTACACTTCCTTATGGCAAAAATTATTTATCATTGAATCAGTATCTGTTGAGTGGGTTCAAGGGCATATTTTTGGTTTGTCTGAAATGAGGTATTTTCTTTATCTTAAGGGTTTTGGAAAGTCCTGTCCCATGAGATTAACATTGGCTACAACACTAGCTTAGCCTCCTGTTGTTAAAGATAATTGGGCAGGATTGGAGAAACTTTCTAGGCATACCATTTCCCCTCCTCAGTTTTAGTTCCAACCTATAGTACCAAGCCTCCCTGGTTCCTTTTATTTGGAAGGAAAATGCTGAATAGGTATAACTCCCCATTTTCCAAGACTAAGAAGCTTTCTATTGGCATTTTTATGGTGTAAGATCAGACTTTCAGATGCGCCCAGAACAAATTGTACATGTCCTTATCACTCTTTTTCATCTCCATGGTCACTGTCAGTGAGATTTCAGCTAGGGGTGGTGTCAGGTAATCTATATATTGCAGAACTGATGTACAACATAAAATTGTGTAAAGGCTTTCCTAGCTTTGACTGCCACCTAATCTTTGAGCAGAAGTCAGAGTCTAGGAACTCCTGCAGACTGTATGCCAGATCTGTCTGGTACAATGCCACCCCAACCAACACCAAATATCGCATAGTTTTAGAACCAGTAGCCCCCCCAAACCCAAAGTAATTCAGTCTTGCTTGTTTTAAAATATTGCAGAATTGGCAATGTTGCCTTCTTATTTACTTGTACTGCCTTATAAATTAGCTGTCAGGGTTCCAAGTAACACACCCAACAAAATCAAATTCTGAGACTTGAGTTTCCTCAGAGCTAATTTTTATTAGAGATGTCATATTGGCACATCTAGGAAAACCTGAATCTGAGAGCTTCTGGGTTTTTCTTACCCAAAAGAAAGTTCAAGTCCTTGCCCTTCACCCACATGTCCATCACACAAGCCAAGCTGCTGCTACTTTCGTGCTCATCTGGAAAGCCGCGCTAAGCCCTTGTGTGGGCCCAACAGACCTCAGGAACTCTCTCCAGAATTTGGCTGTAAACTGGAGGATGATGATGATGCAGCAGGATATTCCATGCAGGTGGTAGATGTATTTGACGAATAGTTTAGCGAGTTTTTTGCGGATGGTGGTCCAGAACAAGCAGTGAAATTGGCTTGTTTAGAGAACAAATCAATAACTGTCCAAATTACTGTGCTCCCCCTACTTTCTGGGTATTCGACTATGAAATCCATTGTGATTTCTCCCCAAGATCTGCTGGCGCTTGCCACTTGTTGGAGTCCAGGCAGCTTTCCAGGTCTCATTTTCATTGCTGCACATGTGGCACAGCTTCTTACATAGTCCTCCACTTCTGCTTTCATTTTTGGCCACCAGAATTGCGTCCTAGTGAAGTGTAGGATCTTCAGGAATCCAAAGTGGCTGTCCAGTGGCTACGCTGGAGTACTTTGAGTCTCAGACTGGCGGGGACAGACCCTCCCTCATGGTCAAGACATGTTTATTATCTGTCAGCTAAGGGTCAGCTGGTAGCCCCACTTTCACCCAAAAGAAAATTCACGTCATTGACCTTCACCCACATGTCCATCACACCAACCAATCAGGTACCCTCCAGAATGGAAGATACCTCCTCATTCTTCTTAGCACAGCTGCAGGGCACAACGGCCTTGACTTTCTAGAAAGAATGTTATTTTGACTACATATCATCTTCAACCCATACAATTCCCCCTCTCATTTCCCACAGTAGAATTTATGGCAGGCCTGGAGGCTCAAAGGTGAAAAAATGGCTTCCAGGTCTGCCATTAGCTTGATGTCAGCTTGTTTGAATGGAGAAGAAACTACACCATTTTCCTCTTTTATGATAGTAATGAAAGTAAAGTAGATTCAGAAAACAAGAAGTTAGAGAAAAATAATGTAGGCAGGTGGGTGCAGATGTGAATGTTTATGGCTATATTGTGATAATGTAATACTCAGGCTCAGTCAGAATAGTAATAGTGACAACAGAATTCATTGAATGAAATATTTTCATATATAGGTGCAATATATTGATTTCACAGATTCTTATCTTGGTATGATATTTATGATTTGAGACAAGTCAACATCTGTCAGCCTATCATATTAATAATACAATGTCAGGTATATATGTAATTATAAAGCAAAGTGGGGTGATGTAATGAATTCAACACCTGCAATGTACAATTTTAGGAGGCTGTTCAAAATATATTCAATATTTTACAGTGGCATCTGAGGGACAGCAAGGGGAGTCAGGTTGTGTTACAAAAGGGGCAAGATTTGGGGCACTATATTGCCATGCTTTGTTATTCTAATGTTATCCAGAGCTGTGCTTAAGAATGGGATATAAGAGAGTGCAAACATTTTTGTGGTTTAAACAATAGAAATTGAACAGTTGGGTGAAGAGAATTTGATTAGTGCTGGGAACACAGTAATTTTCAAAGGGTACAATCTAAAATATTCTTGTCTTTGGCACTGGACTAATATTTTGATTATTCTCAAGTACTACAAACATTTTCTTTTATAAATTACAGATAGGTTGACAAAAAGATTGGTATGTGCTGAGGCAATTTTCCAAATGTCTTTATGCCTTTACTTGTCAAAGGGTATAAATGATATTTGAGTAGAAGTTGAGTAGAAATTAAAAGAAAATTTAAAACAAAGCAGAAAGTCAATATCTGCTATAATATACTTCTTGTGAAAGGACATAAACTTTATTTGATATTCATTTGCTAATTATATGTAATATATTTTTAAATATCAGTTTGATCTTAAGAAATTCAGTACATCTGAGCTTCAGACCAATATGTCTCACTTGTTTATCCACCTACAGTTTCCTAGTTGCCAATAATTCCTGTCCATCAGATATAATTTTCATTAATTTTCCCTCTTCCCCCAGTTTGTCCTAGTAGTTGCCATAGCATAAAGGAGATAATTTATGATGATGAATTTAACTAGTAGCAATGTCATTTGGGATTTCTGTTGCAGCAAATATACAACTGATAATATTGTCGGGCTATCATACATAGCCTGTAAATATGCAATCACAGAATAGAATAGAATAGAATAGAATAGAATAGTTGGAAGCGACCTTGGAGTTCCTCTAGTTCAACTTCCTGCTTAGACAGGAAACCCTATACTATTCAGACAAATGGTTATCCAATCTCTTCTTTAAAATTTACAGTGTTGAAAAATTTACAACATCTGGAGGCAAGTTGCTCCTAGAAGCAGAAAGATAAATATATTGACTACTTGACTATTATTTAGTGGTTATCCAGATGTTTGCAGCCCAGATTATATAGCCAGAGTATAGTAATCACAATTGCAAGAGTTTTTCTTATCGACACACAATCTAACATGCTGTTCTTTCATCAGCTTTAATAATTGTTATAATATATGGACACATGACCATTCAGAATCGCTTTTAATTAGAATTTTATTTTAAGCAGGTTGAAAAGTCTATGCCATTACATATTTGCTTGTTAAAATTAGTTTCATGTTTAAAATAGAAATTTAATATAGTTACCTGCAACAAAGGCATGATATCCATCTCTGTGATTTTAACTGTGCATAAAAGTGCTTATGAAACAAATTTTTATTATTATGGCCCAATCACCACAATCCTACTTACTTACTACTCATTATCTCAGTCAAGCTATTGGCTGAATTATCTGATCTATTAGATCTTTAGAGCAGGAGTGGGTTATGGATCTTTTTACTGCCGGTTTGCTCATGTGCAGAAGCAAAATCCAAGATGACGGCACTCACAGAGACACCGACGGAACTGGCTCCGTGACGTCATCACCGAGTTACTAACAGTTCTAAAGAACCATTTAGAACTGGTAAGAACCCACTTCTGCTTTAGAGCAATATTATCTTTTTGCTTGCCTCTCTCTATAGAATATATTATCTGGGGCCTATTCCCTGATTAATCTATTTTGTGAAAAGGGTAATTTTTAATCTGTCTTTTTGCTGAATCCACCTGTACTTTGAGATTGCATAAACACAGTGTCAATAACTTTAAACTGTATATGCAGATAAATATATAGTATGAGCTGTACTGAGCCCTTCTACCTATGTAATAATAAAAACCTCTGGTTGTTTCTTAATTCCACATAATTAATGAACTGCAATCAGTAAAGCATAGGATTGTTTAATAAGAAAATACTTGAGAACAAATTGCTGAGTTAGCAGCAAAAAAAAATATCGTTCCGTCTCTCACCTCAATATAATTATTATTCTTCCACTTTTTGGACTGCATAATTCAAATGGGGTGGAGGAATGATTTGGATATGAATTTACTAAGCACATGACAATCAATTGGACTTAATTAATTAATTAAGTCCAATTTATTCCAATAGGTATCTTCTTGTTAATTTACAGCTTTCGGCAGACAGAGATTAGAGCTTTAGATTGCCATATAGTTTTATAATAACTATCATGACACAGATTCCATGAGACTAGAGCTTTGGAACCCATCTGTACACAATGCTATCATTCTGCTAAACATAGCATTTGGAATTTTCATCCTGCCTCCTCTCAAGTATCATTCCAGGTCACAGTCAGTTTAATAAATTATAGTAACATTTCCCACTGGCTGTTCCAAGTCATTCAGCTTCATTAGTCCCACCTTGCCAAGCTGCAAAGAAACAAACATGAAGTGTCAAATTCTCCTTGTGTATATAAAAAAGTCTCATTGGCTCCTAGCAATGTCTGTTCAGCAACACTAGGAGATAATTTGACCTTGAGGAACAAATGAACCATAAAAGATTGTTACTTCTTCCTACAAACATTTAGCAAAATATTCAGAATTCTCAAGCATACCAAACTCATTTCTCTGTGCAGTTCGAAATACCCTGTCTGGAAGGATTCATTCCTTTATTACTGGTTTTGAAAAGTAGCTCCTCTTGCCCACAGCAGTATCTCCCGGCAATACTAGATTTCATCTCCTAACAGTGACTTAATAACTTGAAAAACTGCTCTATGGTATGTATCACGGTATGGCTTGCTATCGTTTTAGTAGCTGCCAAACCACACAGATCGGCAAATATCTATTTAAAAATATCCAGAGAAAATGTTTAGTTAAGGGAACACTGAGTGGCTTTCAAAGGCAGCATGCTGGTTACACAAGAGCTCTAATTTCTCACACTCCTTAGCCAACCTGTACACTTAGTTTTAAAGTACATGAGTTCAAGTCTGTGAAGTCAGCCACAAAAATGAAAGATTCCCAGGAGGATTATGCCGATCTGATACTTCCTCCTCCACAAATCTTCTGCATTATGACTTTGAGGTATTGAAAAATTCTTTTGAAGTTACTGAGAGCACAGGGCATCACTGAGAGACCTACATCTGAATATATTTACCAGAATGTAAGAATTATTAATGAATTTCTATCCTGCCTTTATAACCAGGTCGGCTTCCTAATATTTATTTAGTACAGTGATTTAATTCTACAGTTCAAAATACGTATCCCAAAAGACAGCTTACAAATAACATTAAGAATAAAATGCAATAAATAATAATTTTAAAAAACCAATAACTGAATATGTGGATTCTTTGCCATGGGGCAATTGAAAACAATATTTAGGGGGCAAGGTCCAGACGAAGCAGGTTCTTGTGATAGTGTATTGTTTCTATCCAGACTTTTCACTTAGCACTTCTAAAAATCTTATTAAGCTATATTTTCCGCTATGATCTATTAACACAAATAACAAAATCTGTCAGGGGAAAGAAGGAAGGAAGGAAGAAAGGAAGGAAGGAAGGAAAGCTTCCCATAAGGGGGAAGTCAGTCAAATGGGGAAGCCAATCAAAAGTTGCTGATACTCCCACTGCTTTTTTGCACCACCCCTGGTCAATTTGTGTAGGTAAAGAAATATCTCTAAACTGAGGATCCAAAAGGACACAAGTTGTCTAATTTTTATATAATAATAAACAAAAAGTAATAATTATGGATTCTTCTTGATATATAAAAGCTGTGACACTAATAATTTTTACTTTCCCTGTTTCTATAGAAATTTATTTTACTCATTACTTTTAAAGATGTATATTTTTTATTTTTTTATGCAAATATCCCTCCTGTTCTTCCTTAAATTATACATTTTTTAAAAACTATTCTTCTGAGATGGAAGGTGACCCTCCTAAAAACCTCTCCTAACTTAATGCACGCCAACTGATTTTGGACCTCAACTTGTGGCCTTTACAACTAATAGCCCAATTGGGAAGCTATTGTCTAGTGCATTTGGACTGACCTACAATGGAAAAAGGCTGGGTTATTGCTTGTGGATGCCCTTCATGCTTAATGAAAATTACTATTTAATGAAGTTAAATCTAGCTTGGAGAATATTTTCAGACTAATTTGAAAAGTTCAAGTGTTATATTTATTTGGCTCATGACACAAGCTCTTGTCTCTATTAATTGATGCCAGTCCTGAATGTTGACAGTAGGTAGCCCACACCCTTTATGATCCAGGATCTCCAGACAACATCTCCGGGGACTGTTGATGTCATATTTGCTTCTAGCTTTGGATGCTTTATTACAGGGGCAGTGTCAGGTTTCTTGAATATCATTGCAAGAATGAAGTCACTTCGGAAGTATACTCACACTCTTCTACTTCAACATTGTAAAGCAAGTCTAATTTATTTTCTGACTCCTTTTATTATCCAGCTTCAGTTTTGATTATGCATCTTTGGATTTGATGAAACCTCCTTACAAGGTTTCATTTCAGGGTTTTTGTTTTTACCATCCTGATTGCATTGCACCATGGACATCAATTATGTGTGGGGGGAAAGGAGACTGGTAGGATATTCATTCTCCCCATGACCCAGCTGATTACAATACAATTGGGGAATGAGTAGAGCTGGTGAAAATTGTCATGGACATGAAGGAAATAATTGGATGACCAGGTAAAAAATTAGCAGGTTGCAGGAAAGTGGCCTTAAATATAAAATGAGGAAAGGGAAAGACCCTTTAATTAGCTCAGAGGATAAGAAGTTTCTTCGGAAAAATGGAACTTGGAATTGAAGACTTTGTAAAGGACAAGGCAAATTCATTCAAAGACTTGAGAGGAGAAAGTTAAATTTAGACAGCACCATCTGGAAAAGAGGGAAAGTATCATCATGTTATATGTATGTACAAAAAAAGCAGAACTTATAGCTTGATGCAGCAACTTCCCTTTCCCCATTGGGATGAAAACAGCAAGTTTCTGCAGACTGCTGAATTTAGAATTTGGAACAAGATATAAAAGGTATGAGATTGTGGTTGCAACAACAGTTTTAGGCAAAAGGAACATAGACCCAGAGGCAAATAGACACCCAGGGAACCAAACTTGGAAAAAACAACTAGGAAAAAGAAAAGAAAGTTGTTAGAATGAGTAGTTAAAATCTGAGGAGATAAAAAGAAATGAGACATTTAAAATAAGATAGAAAGATTGCTCAGGAACGAGGAAGTGTGCAAAGATTTTCAGTTTAAAAAGATCACTCATGAGCTTGGCAAATTAAGAAAACAAAGCCAACATAAAAGACTAAAATATTCAAGTCAGGAAGAGCAAGATGTAAAGGGAAAATGCATAAAACTTTCCTGCCTGTCTTCCTGGCAAAGCAATACTTCCTGGCAATACTTCAGGAAAAGTATGTTGGTCAACAAGTTCTACCCACAATGGCAATTGCCTAGTGTACCCAGTAGGGGAGGGATGGGTTAAGGCCAAGGCTGTTGACAGTACCCAACAGATGATATGTGTGGTGACAGCAGTTTGGCATTAGCAGAGTCAAAGAACCAATTAGCAATCAAGGTGCGATTTGATCAGCCTGGGCTAGCATGAACGAGGTCTAAGATGCAGTGGAAGCCTCTGAAGTAAGCTTTTTTTTGCTAGGCGACTGTGGTTGAGCATTCTTGCCTGGGCTCTGCTTTGCATATTTTTGGCTGAAAATGCGTTATCACTGGTTTGGCTGAGAAATATGCTGAGCAAGACTCTTGGCACCAAAATTCCAGGCACTGAGTTTTTATTTATCATTCTTGAAAGTTATTCTTGTATCTGTGTAAAATTAGCTGTACATCTATATCAGCATGACTGGCTCAGAAACACTGGGAGTTGAAATCTACAAATCATAAAAGGCCCATGGTTCCCCAGCTCTGATCTATATGGCCACTATTTTAGTGCAAATAGAGCTTTCTACCCTTGGTCTCATTAAAGTAAAAAGTAAAACTTGGGATCTTCTTGAATCTGTGAATGAATCACTTCTTAGCTCACAGGTGGCAAACTCAATCGCATCACATGACGTATTGTGACGTATCGCAACATGGTCTGTGTCATGATACATCATGAGGCGTGCATAAGCGCACAAGCGTGCCTACCATCCCTGTCCTAATGTTCCCTTTTATTTGTTTCCGTTTAATGTATTCATAGTTATGTTTATACTTATATCTGTTATCTAATACATACTTGCCAAAAATAAATAAATAAATAAATAAATGATGACTGAAGAAGTAACAGCAGGTTTGGTAACTTTTCACAGAGCTGGGTAAGATGAAGGAAACAGTACATAGACCTCTGTGAGGTATTTTTCATGATAATCTTAAAACAGAATGTAAACCCTGTAGCTAGACGTTTTCTCTTGAGGGACAGTTTCACAGACTAACCACTGTGGAAAACCCAGGATTACCAAAGAGCTGCATACCTTTCAAAGCTCTACTTGAAGCCATTTGATTTAGAAATGCTGGCAGGGGGAATCTACACCCAAAGAGCAACTTTTTCCTGCAGTCCTTAACTTTCTTTTTTCAATTGGAAATGTTGAATATTGCTGTACTCTGGAACATTGTTGTCCTTTTCAATAAAATAAAGGTTGGTTTGAATGGATCTGGAGTCTGGACTCCTAGTGATTGAATGAACACATTTAACTAAGGAGCATTACTTGGCAAGAATACGGAAGTGGTTTGCGATAGCCTCCTTCAGGAGGTAGAGTGGGAGGGTTGCTGTGGTTGTTTTCTCTTACTAGTCTGGTATTTTCTGATATCCTCCACCCAGGTACTGACCAGATACAACCCTATCTGGTTTTCAAGTATCAGACAAGATCAGTTGCTATAGGTTGTAGTGTTTCTATGGACTTGGATTTTCATTGGTAGACTTTTCTTTAGTCAACTAGTAACATCTTCGTGCTATGATCTTGGAGAATTGTTAGCTGTAGAATATATTATTATCTGTCCTAGCAGACGTGTAGCAATTGAACAGATTAGGATATTGAATGTTGTTTTCCATATAGTTGACATGCTACTTCTTCTGGTTATGCTTCTCAGGTATCATATTTTGTTTCTCTGGATGTTGATTGATAGTTATGTGATAAACAAGATTATTATTATTTCATATGTTCTTACTTCTTTATTATTTATTTATTTATTTATTTATTTATTTGTTTGTTTGTTTATTTATTTTTGAAGCTCAGAGAACTTCCATAACCTAATTTTCTGTTCTGATCTGTTTAGTGTAAAGTGTTGTCCTAGAATACAGAAAATGGTGAGTTAGAAAGATGACTGGGTGGCTTTTGGGCAATCATTTTCTTTCTACCCAACCCACCTAACAGGGTTGTTGTAGAGAAAATAGGAAAAGGGAGCTATATTTGTTATTTTGAGTTACTTCTACAGTAATAAAAATAAAATAAAAACCAAACAAATATAAAAACCAAATAAATAAATATTCTTTATTATTCCAAGATCAGCTGGTACCTGTCAAGAACTGTAACTAGATTCTTCAGTAGTAAAGTGGAAATAAACAATTACATTTAAAAATACTTTCAAAGTTACATATATAGAGATGTTATATGTTGCTATTGTACCATGTTACAGTATTTTTTTCATGCTTAAAGACACTTTTTTTACTTTACATTTTCCTCTCTAACATTCCGTTCTTGGAGACTTCCTATGTGAAATTTGTCTCAGTTTTATCCTACAAAAATAGCTAACACATCTAATTGTGTTGGTTATGAAGAAAATATTATTTTCAAGTTTCAGAAAATTCTGCCTCATTGAATAAAGCCTTGGATATTTACTGTTTTGATAGAACTATGTGCAGGTTGGGGGAATTGTTTAATTGTTCTTGGATTAGATTAGGAAACCTTATGAAATCATAACCCCAAACTAGAAAACCATTCTTAATCCACTAAAATCAGTGGGATTTAAATGCTTGAAACTAAAATGCCTCATTGGTTTGAGAGAGACTTACCGGTAAGTGAAATTACCGTTTCCAAGCCAACTTGATACCTGAAGTGCAAATACTTCAGAAACATCCATCTTTAGTCACAGGAAACAAATTGGCAGAAATGATAGAAACAGGTGGATTCACTTCAGCTTTAAAGCAAGAAAAGCAGATACATGTCTGGCATGTATCAATTCCCACATAATACTTAATCTTATATTTATTGAGAAGTTCGCTATTATATATTCACTACATTGGATGCAAACTATTAAAGGACCAATCAAATCATTCATAAATTGGTGTGCATATGAGAAGAGCCAGAAGTAAAAGAGGTTGAGTAGGTAGGTTTGCAGTGTTTGAGAGGATAACCTCAACCTCTGTTCCTTCTTTGTCATTTCCTGCTTTATTCTGGTTCCACTGTGGCCTTTGCTACCATTGTGTGTTTTGATTATATGACCACTTCACCTCTTTCCCACAATGTAGCAACTGGGAAATGGACTGAAAGGGGCCAAATGGACATTTCAGTCACAGTAAATAGCTCAGGTCAGAAGAACACCAAACTCCCATTCACATGATATTTGGACTGACATGATTTATAGTTCTGCTACCTCAGTTTCAAGGGCATGGTAAAATGGTAGACAACAAAATAGGCCTGTGTTGTCATGACAACATGGATCAGAATATGAGAATGGGGTCACCTTTAATGCCTCAGCAAATGAATGGGGGCAGACAGTCCAGATAAATATGAAAGAAGGAGAGAGGAAAACACCATTATACGAGATTAGTATCCTTCATGTAATCAGTTTATTACTCTAAGGAAAAATGCCTCCTAAAAACAAAAGACATAATAGCAAATGGTGAAACATTTTAATGAATAAACAGAGTAATTATGAGGGCACTGTTCAATGAGAATGAGTCCATCAGCACATCTGAATGGGACAGGATGCCAGCTGAAGAAAGCTGTCACAGAATTACCTTCACCAACCTAGTGCCCAAATGGCAAGAATGTGTAGCTCAACACACATGGAGGCCATTAAGCTAAGGCTATCAGAGCACTGGGTATCTCTTTGGGAATCCATTTAGATACTTACTCTTTCAGGAATGTTTCATCACATTCACTTCTATCCTGCTTGCAGTTTTACTAAAAGAAGCATTTCAAATAAAAATTCCTTACTTTTCCATCATTGTCTTGCATTCAAAGAAATTTGAACTGGACAATGCTGTCCTTAAATGTTCTTATATAGCCATCAAATTGAAGTGCCATGATACTTAGAACAAAAGTAATTTTTTTTCTTTCTTTTGTAGGAAAACCTCTAGCATTGAAAAATTATTGTCCCTTTTTTGTTTCTTCTTCAAATTTCTAATAACGAACTAGAGATAGCCCTAAATAAAAAGCAGCAACGGCCAACATATAAATGCAGAACAGACACTTATATTTACTGAATAGGAATGAGTTTTAGCCATCCTTCTCTACTGAAATAGGACTGTAAAAAATATCCTAACCATTTCTCAGCTTCATCCCACACATTTTCACTCCAAATGACCCAATATGGCCCTTAACAGAGTGAGATTTTTTAAATGGCAAGGCACTCTGGTCTATTTTGGCAGTGTAAACAGTGCCCCTGCCTATCAAACTAATTTAATTTACAGAGTTGTTTTGAAGATAAAATGAATTTGTATACTATAAATCTATTTTCTTGAGTCATGAAACAGAATAAGAAAAAACTGGTATAGCACAGTATCTTTTTTATGATATGATGAACATCAGAAAGAACCATTTGTTCAAAGTCCTAATTTTTTCGATCTAGGGTAACACTGGAACAATAAATTCAAATAAACGATAGATTAGAATGATTTTTATTGCATCTGGTAAAATGGATTGCAGCCACAAAAATATTTGCCAGAATTTGTTTGTCTTTAAGATGACTGAAAATTTACCCTAAACCTCTAGCAACTTCCTTGAGTGCTGATCCTTTCAGCTTTGTGAGGTAGTCCAGACAATAAGCACACACAGAATTATTTATTTTATAGGCACACACAGAAGTACAGTACTTTTATTGTAAAGTTATGTTAACAGAAACTCACAAGTCTGAAAGAGCATCTATCCTCCTTCAAAAAACCAGGAAGGGTTCTTTCTGAGATGTTTGCCACATCCTCATTCCTTCCGCAGACTCAGCTGCCATACGCCTGACCATTCTATGGAGATTGTCAATCATCCAGGTCATGGTTGTCCCATTGGTGCTTTTCAAAAGACAAGTCTTAGTTTTTCCTTGAAACTGTTTCGCTTCTCATTGAAGAAGTTTCTCAGTTCTCAAGAAGTTTCTTGGATGAGAAGTGAAACATCTTCAAGGAAAAACAAAGAAAGTCCAGTTGCTTCTAGAAAAAGCACCTTTGGGACAACCATGACCTGGATGACTGAGAATCTTCATACTTTCAGCACATCACAAAACTACTACAAAATGAAAAAGATGAGTTATTTATTACAGCTCATTACTGTCTGCACCAGCTTTCCCAACATAGCTTTCAAGTATGTAGGGTTTAAATTCCTGACATCCCTACACAGCATAGTCAGTGACTGTGCTAGTTAGGGATTGTAGAAATACAGGATAAATACATCTAGAAGGCATCAAATGCCTGACTTTGGATCTATAACTATAGTTTTAATTCTGGTCAACTTTCTTTAGCAAGTAAAGCAACCTATTTTTTGTGAAAGAGGATGGAAGTTTTGTTTATCATGCATTGAGGGCCCCGGGATCACAAAGATTGCTCTCTATATTATCATTTTGCTGATAAAAATTTGGAAACTGATATGGTTGTTAAGAATAAGCCATGCTCTGATGCAGACAGGCATTTCTCTTGCTGTGTCAAGAGTTATTTGAAAATCACTATTCTAAGTAGTTCTATTGTAGTGGATTTCCAGTATAGGAGACTTATAGAACAGAAAATAACAGAAAAGGATAAAAAGGAATAAAAGCAACTCCATGTTTAAAACACTACTCTACATACACATACACCAAAGACAAATTCGTTGTGGGTCCACTCACAGTTGGACAATAAAGAATTCTATTCTATCCATGTGGGTATCCAAACTATAGGCAAGTATGGGACATTGTTAAGTTCTTTGTGACTTTTATATTTTTATATCATCGAAGTAAAAACTGTTGTGCTACAAATGTATCAAAATCTTGGATGTTATCTCTTTATATATTTGATCAGAGTTGGATAAATAGACACAATATTGAACACAGATGTCTTTCCTCTTTCCAATGTTGACAAAATTGCTTTAACTTTATTGCTTTTGCATGTTACAAAAATCAGCCATTGGTTTTAAAATGATTCGTGAACTCTGTTAGCATCACTAGGTTTAAGGTAAGTTCAACAGGTATGGAGTATTTCATGACAGGTGATTGCATGGGCTTCCATAGTAATATAGAAAGCTAGAAAAAGGAAATATTTACCAACATATTTTTTCTAAATCTTTCCTCATCTTCTGTTATATCCTCTGTACATTTTAAAACCTGGAGAACAATCATATTACCCGTATTTTTCTGAGTATAAGACGCACCTTTTCTCCCCCTAATTGGGGCTGATAATTCAGGTGCGTCTTATACTCCG
>JANHFT010003579.1:79076-111695 GCA_032467955.1 Pseudoxenodon macrops | reverse complement strand
TTTCCCCTATTTTCCTCCCAAAAAACTCAGGTGCGTCTTATATTCAGGTGCGTCTTATAGTCCGAAAAATACGGTATATGTTTTGTGTCAAATCCAAAAATACTTTTTGTTTGTTAGCATTTCTTCATCCTATTTCCCCCCACAAAATAGTTGAGTTGGGCTGAGAGAACAACCAGCTCAAAGTAATCCATGTTATATTCTGTAACAAAAGTAGACTAGAATGTGGATTCTTCTGCTGGCAGTCTAGTCTCTTAACCATGACACCACACTGCCCTTCAAATTGTTATTAAATCATGTTGAAATAATCATTTCAAGAGTTTAATCTTGAAATCATGTACTTATGATTCTTGGCAAGAAGATTCACAGCTTGTGCTACGTTTTGCTACAGTATTTTTTATGAGTTTGGGGAGAAAGACCAACAAGAGACACAACCACAGGAAAGCTAAGATGTGCAACCTTGTTATGTTCTAATGCATGGAAAGAAAAACTTGAATGAGATTCTTTTCAATCTCATATTGATCAATTTGCTACCGTTTCCCTGAAAATAAACCCTTCCCCAAAAAATATTTAAATGCATGCACAGCTGGTCCCGGCCATTTCCTCTGGTTGCTTGCCACGCAAACAACAGGAGGTGAGGAGGCGAGGCTGGAGGGGGGAACTTGCCCCATGTACCCCACACCCCCTTATCTAACAGCTGCTCCCACAACGCTAGCCACCGCTCCCTTTCTGTCACACTAATGGCTGCCGAAAAAGCCAGTAGCGAAGAACAGGGAAATGACGGTGACGACAGGACATCTAGTCGCAGTGGAATGGCCAGGCCGACGGCATGGTGCAGAGTCCTGGGAAGCATTTCTGGAAGTGCATGCATGGCCCCAGGGGCAAATAGCTGACAAGCGGCTGTGTTGCAATACTGCAGCAGTGCAATACAGCAGCAGCCATGAGGTGACCACGCTCGCCACTTCCTGCACCTCAAAAATAATAAGACCTCCTCAAAAATAAGACCAAGCACTTATTTCGGGAGTCAAAAGAAAATAAGACCCTGTCTTATTTTCAGGGAAATACAGTATAAACCGCTCAACAGTAGAATTATTTCAAAGGACAATTAGTTATATAATTTTTAAATTAAATTACAGTAAATAAATTTATTGCATTTTATATGCTTTTGGATTGCTTTGTTTCATTCCTACCTACTACATAATCTGTAATGTTATTCTACACCGCTTATAAACTATTGTAGCATTTTATTGCTAAGATTATACATATGCTCATTCTCATTTTTGAAAAGCTGTAGACTGGATGGTTAACAATATTATTGAACTAGGCTTATGGATAAGCATGTAGTTTTATAACCACAGACATACTGCTTATAGTAAATCTGATCTATAGTATTTTTGTGCTATGATATTTTATGGTCATATAGGCAGGTAGTAACATTTTCAGACAAAGAAAGTCATTTGACTCATATCTTTGAGTTCTTCTTTCCTGAAGAAGTATTTAAAAGATATATGGTCTTAGAAAACTGATGCTGGTTTGTAATTTCTAGGCTTGGATATCTTAAATGGTGTAATCCTTATGATTACAAATGTAATGTGCAAAACAAGAAATCTGGCTATTGTTGTTATTCATTGGCAAACATGAACTTTGGATAATACTATTATGGTTATAAATACATAAACAGACAAAGAAAGATTGATGCCAGTTCTGATGTGTTCATTCCTAGTGGGCTCAGGATGGATTACTGGGTCAAGGTCAAATTTCATGAAGACATTTATAAAAGAAAAACACATCAGTGAAAAAAGCAGACTTTATTAAGGTCTGGCAAAGCAAAAGCCTAGCAGAGCAGGTGCACTGATTTAAACCTTGGCTCAATGTCTTAGAAGCCATCTTTTCAGCTACTGGGTTGGTCTCAGTTTGAAGAAATAAATGAGATGTTGACAGGTTCATTTTTCACTGTGAAATTTTTGTTGTTGGTTTGGGATTTGATGTACTTATTTGTTTTGTTGCTTTGTGCACCAGAGGGATTTAACTTTAATCAGTATGGGAGTCGGTAAGCAACTTGAAATAAATCTTTCAGTTCCTTCCTACGTGCCCTTTGAGGCCCTCTTGCATGTTATCATCTAGTGACAGCCATGGGGGTTTACAATCATTTGAAAGAGATTTAAAGTTGTGTTTACAGAAACAGACAAAGGTGAACCTGGGTTCCAAACTCTTTTTGTTAAGACAGGTCTACCAACAACATGCCTTTGTGAGTAGAAACTTCAGAGAAGCAGATTTTGATTAAAATATTAGACAAACTTCCTAATAGTAAAGAGAACTCAACAGTGGAAACTGATTAGGAACTAAGAGCTCTGAAAGTATTTAAAGATCATTTAAAGATCTGCAATTGCTACACTTCAAGGTTTGAATTAAAGAATCTCCCCAAACATACTCACCTTCATGGTAGAATCTATCCAAGTAGAGATTTCCCCAGGAGATTTCCAAGTGGAGTTGCTACTCACAAATATTTGAGAAACAATACAGCATAAGACTTTCTGCTTATATAAGGTCAATATTAGAAACTTCCTATGTGTTTTGATAAATAATAGCATGGTAGTTTCTGGGTCCATCTACTATATCTGCTTGTTCTTTTAAAAAAATACAATTTTCTATCAATGAGCCTTCGCAAGCCTTGATGCCATGTTTTTAAGATGCATGCATGTATGTACGGTATATATACATATATATATATATATGTATGCATGTATGTATGTAAGGAAGGGGGAAGGTGAAGGGAGGGAGGGAAAGGACAGATTCAAGTCACCTTCTCCTTCTCCCAGTAGTCAACTTTACAAGGCAATTTGATTAGTTAATGTCATCTTAATCCCATGTAGCCTCTTTTATATACTTATTTTTGCCTAGCAGCATGCCGCAAGTAAAACCAATAGCACTGTTATACTTGGCAGTGCACTGAATCTGTGATTACAGTAATAAAAACAGAGAAAAAGAGTATTGGGGGAGATATGTAATCAGAGAATAAATGGGATTTGTGTTCAATATGGATAGGCTGATACACTGACAAGATGCAACAATCATCTATGCCCTAGAATTTGGTACTACCATCTCATTCATATTATTTATGAATATATCATGTATCACCTCATTCATATCTGAATTCTGTGTTAATATACATTTTAATTCTTTCATCTAAAAAATTTAGAATAGTGGAATTAGGCACTAGAAATTAATGGTAAGATTATAGCATTATTAATGGATGTACCCAATTAAAAGATATAATTTTAATTATATAAAAACTTTATTATTTTCCATTAAAAACATTAACTCTGGCTGATTCTCAATAATAGAGGTGTCTAGGTGAGTGCAACATATAGACATGGAGTGAGTCCTAATTAAAAGTAACATAAAACACAGACAAATATGTATTGGTAACACAGAGTTGTATCTTCACTCTCTAATCTGCCACATATTTGGAAGGATACATACATGCCAAAAAGTGTTTGTCAGTAGGATGCATGCCTGTTTCTGTACAGAATGGGTAGGAGCCTATACTTAACAGTGTATATGAGCAAACACAACGGCAACACATAACAGGAAAAGATGCAGTCCAGCAAACTAATGTTGCCAAAAGGTGTGGCTGACACCTGTTGCTTCCAGTTTAACTAGTACAATCCCATAATCTCCTTCCATGTTTGGTGCATGCCTTCATATTCCTTATTTAAATATTTTAACAAACAGATTTTTCAGACAGGAAATTCCCCCCCACCAATTAAAGTTTATTGAAAGATCCTTATGGGCAATCTAGAAGAATTTTTGTAGAAAAAAAGTTGAGTGCTATAGTGATATAATACAGTGAGACTCGAGACAATCTTTATTATGTTTAATTCTGTTCTTCTGTTTTGTTTTGTTTTGCATTTGTAATAATTTATACTCAGTGGATCTGATTGAGCTCCTTCTTATATCCTTTACAGAAAATATCCTCTTGACTTCAAAGCAGTCTGTTTTTGTTTCGTGTTTTCAAAAGGTAGTATCTGTTTTACTTTATTGTGTGATGTGACAAGCTAATGTTTCACATTTCATATCTAGCTAAAATGACAAGTGTTCCAGATGGATATTAACAAGCAAGTAATTTTGGCTGATGAAATTAACAGTGTGTGTTTGTGTCACTTACCAAAAAGTAAATAGCCTGTATAATTTTTTTAATGTTATTAGAAACAAAAGAAGTCTTGCAGAACCTAAATAAGTTAAGATATTGGTCTCAACTTTTATAGAACAGAATCTTCTTCATCTGAGGCATCTAATGAAATGGGCTACAAACTACAAAAGCTTCTACATACATTCTTTAACCATTTTCCTCCCAAGCAACTTCTACAGCACATAACCAGCACAATCAAAATATGCACGTACTAGTAAAATCACTTCATCTACATGAAAAATTATCAGTGTGTGCAAGGTATCCTTCAGTTGTAGAACAAAAATTGGGGATTTCAGAACTATCAGATTCACGGGTAATGCTAAGTTACAGTTTCTTTCATTATAAAACATAGCTGCTTGGCGTAACAAATATATCAATCACTAATCCACAATGAATACACTAGTTCATGGCTTAAAAAATATTTGAACCTTACCAATAGCGTTCCATCTCATAAATCATTGATGGCTGACTTGGTAAATGCTGTTATTCTGTCTTGGGTTAAAACAGTGTCACAGGGTTCTATTCTTAATCACACATTAAGGGGCTTCCAAACTCTACAGCAATATACCAGTAACAGTCCTTCTGTTAACACACTGTGCCTAAAATTGCTGTAGAGACAGAATAACTGTTATTATACCACTTATAGTGCTAGTTTTATCTACTATAAAGATTTTCAGAGTTCAGTAGAGACCTATATTCCACATTTGGAAGGGAGTATTGAGGCTGTAAAATGGAAGGGAAGGCCATATTATGCATAATATGGATGAGGCAAAATCAGGGGAGTTTGCAGGATTTCTGTTTCTTAACGATGATATGCCTATATTAGGGTTTACATTATCATTTTTACGTATTTCCTACCTCAAAATGACAGAAAACGGTTACTCATTTTCAGCCAGAAGACGCTCCGAGGGCCACAAAAATTGGACTTAAATAGAAATGACTACTTCATTTTGAAGGTTCATAAGAGAGAACAGATAAAACAGACTTTCAAATACTCTTGCCAGAAAGGCAGAACAGATTTCTGAATCCAGACAGTGATGCAGACCTTTCTTGTAAATGGATTCTTTGTGGGTTAGATCTTATCTTTTTATTTTGCTCTCTTTCATCACAAAGACTCTCAAGTGACCTCAGACAAAACAGGAAGCCAAAGTTCACCAGTTTATTGGGGAAAGAGGTTTGTCAGAGAACAAGAAGTCAGTGCGGTTAAATCAAAGCTCAGGTGTGTGCAGTGACAGTAGTCACTTGGGGCTGGGAAATCCTAAGCTTGGAAAGTGGCTCCCACATATCGCAGGAACAACATCGGAGTTCTCTGTCCAGAAGAGTGCATGCTAGGAAAAGCTAACATCCTGGACAATCCTAGGCCCGTGGTTGAGGAGTCAAGACTGAGGAAAATACATACCACCAATAAGGGTGAGAAGGGAATTCTTTATTTATTTATTTTATTTTATTTTATTTTATTTTATTTTAGGACTTCTTAGACTAGAAAAGCAGGATAAATGTATTTAAAATAAAAAATCTTGCTTTTTCTAACCTGGCATCCTCCAGATATGCTTGGCCTGCTTCTCAGCCACTGGAAAATCTCTCCAAAGATTTTTGGAAGTTGAGATGCTGACATATCTGGAGATGCATTCAACTGGAGAAGACTGTTATATAGTGCCTTATATTAATCAACCCTAAATAATATATTGTTATTTAAACCCACTGTAATGTAGGAGTTAGATTGTTAGATAACTATCAGAGTTTCAAATATCTTATTATTTTATATGTAATTATTACACATGCTTTTTCAACTCATGCAATCCCCAGTCTTCTCACACATCTAATCAACCTATCCATAAAAAAAACTAATACTCAAAAATCAACAGCATCACAACCCATTCTAAAAAGTACAAATCTAAATCAAACTTTCTGAAAAACAGAAAGAACAAATGAATCATTTCTGTCATGAGATTTTAGAATCTAAGCCAGATTTCTTGAACCTGGTGTCCTCCAGATGTGTGGAAATACTGCCAGAAGTAACAGCCAGGATGCCTGTGGAGGAAACAGTTCTTCGTCATTCTGGCCTGTGATGCCTATTCCATTCCCATGTGAGGACTGGAATAACGTCCTCAGAGATTCATCCCCTTCCTTAGCTTGACACCAAGAACTTAAGAGGGATGTGATCTTGAGAAGAACTCACATTTTTAGGCACTCAGTTTGAATTACCTGAAGCCATGAATTCTTTGGTTCTTTTTTCTTCCACTGAGAAATTGCACAGCAGCCAAAATTTCCTGCCCACCTCAGATAGGGGTACAATTCAGATTTTCATCCTGACCTTAACAACGACATCTGAGCTTTCAGAAGGGGGCTGAGATTAAAGATCAGGTCTGTTCCCTTTTCCTGATTCTGTATATGGTTTCCAAGTGGGAAACATCACCTGCCGAATTTAAGGATTTGAAGTATTGTGAAATTGAATTAAAAAAACAACAGAACAGCAAAGAATCCAATGATCTGATTCAGAATAAAATATGCTAGACTCTTTACATGGCCTTAAACATGTCTAGCTTTTCTTGTACATTTACTTCCAAAATAGCTGGATCCATAAAGCCAGCATGATACAGGTCACAATCAGTAACTACACATGCTATCTACTTTACTTTTTTAAAATAAAGAAGGCAAGCATGGTACCCAATCTAGTTTGGCTTGGTAGCAGATAAAGCATTAAAGACCCCTTGCCTTGCATTAGGATTCTGAGCCAGATGGAGAAATAATCTTCGTGTTATGTGCAGTGTTTCAATCATAGTAATTAAAAGCATCCACTCAGATATTATTTGCTCCAGGAGAAAAACTGCTACTGATGCTAATGTTAGCTGTTATCCTGGAATAAACAGGAATCTGGAAGAGGGAGCAGTATTATTATTCAGGCCACAATGTGAAAAGAATAATTTAAACAAATATTTTTTGGTATCATGATCTCTGTTTTGATATTTCTCTTTCTTGCTATTTCTTTTAAAGAAATAAGCCATGGGAACTATAGTCACACATTTCATTTACTTTGGCTCCCAGCCATCTGTATTCACTTGCAAAAGAGAAAGTTATAAGAGCAGGATACTGGAAATTCTGAATGACAGTGAAATTAAGGATTCATCTATATAGAACGATTAATTCATTATTAACATATCAGTCTTGTGTACATTCACTTTCCATTCTCATGTAATTCCATTATTCTGAGGGTGTTCTAACTGAGGCTGATGAAAAAGATAATTTATTGTGACATTTTTCTCTTTGGCCAATGATTACAGTTATACATTGGATGTAGCCATAAAGTGTTGAACCCTAGTTTATTAAATAATACACAGCTGACTGTATTTTTGCAAAATAGCAAATTATAAATCAAGGATTACAGATACAAAGTCTGGATTTCTTCATATTGAACCAAGATCAAATAAAACACATTATTATATTAACAGATCTGTAAATATGGTTGCTGTCTAGGCTTGAAAATACAACAGATTCTGACTATAATTGGTTTTTTTTTTAACTTGACATCTCTCTCTCTCTCTCTCTCTCTATCTCATTCCCTCGATCTTTCTCTCTTTTGTAATTTCTCTATGTACACTGCCACTGCCACATATACTTTGTACATTATTTTGTGGGCTGCCTTGACGACACTTGGTCTTTTAAACAATTAAAAGAGTAGCATGTGAAATGACCAAGAAATTGAGCCAAGGGCATTGGTAAGCTTCTCAATGGGCCATTGTATCACTGGGATATCACTGTCTTTCTAGGAGCCTAGTTGCGTGCAAATAAGGAGGAAGTGAGACGCAGATGTAGTTATTCTGATTCATGCATCAGAGGCTTAAATTGGCTACACCCTCTTTCTCCCAATCCAATGTTATACATTGTACTATTAACTCATAATTCAATCTTTACATTTACTCTCTTGCTTATCATATCATGTATAAAATTATTATCTTCAGGTTATGTCTTTTTTATTCATTTATAAAATCCTTGCGCTACCATAATAAGCCACATGAGCTGGTCAGAAGACAAAGAGAAGAAAACATTATCTTTCCACCTCACCATGTCTTCTGCAAAACTTTCTAGGGAACAACTTGGAACCTAATTCTATGGAAGATAAGGATATGAATGGCTACCAATCAGTTAGAGCAGTGGCATAGGACTGGGAAATCCAAGTTCAAGTCCATTCTTAAGTTATTTAAAGGCAACTAGTAATTTGATCCAATTACTATCTCTTAGCCCAGCCTGCAAGAACCTGTTGTCAAAGGTCAGAATCAAAAGAGATCACCATTAAAAATGCCTTGAGCTTAGGAGGAAGGGCAGGACACACGCCTAAGAAATAAATAAGCAATAGTGATTTACATTCCTTCTATCCTATGTGTGGGAGCTGTTGGCTTCTGTGCATGGAATGGAGAAGGCCATTGTCCTTTCATTTGCCTCAGGCCATAAAATGTTTGGGACAGACAGTTTCAAATTTAAAACTAAAACTGCTGGCAAAAGTAAGGGCAGAGGAAGTGGAGGAAAATTCCTTTCATCTGCTGGACATCAGTTTGGAGAAGATAAAAAAGTAAACACAGCATTGTTCCTGAATGGAAAACCCTCCAAAATTCACCGTTCGACCATCGCTGATTGGCAAGCAAGAAAAAACCCAACACGCAGCACAAGTTTTGGAGCTCTCCAGAACTCTTGGGGCCGCTTTTCCTATCGCCTCATTCCACGAACTGATCTGGAAGAAGCGAAAGTTGATGTTTGGCACTTCAGTCCAGAAAAAAAATAAAAATAGCGGGACGTACTCCGGGGCAGTATTGAAAAGGAGTCGCCTCTCCCGCGCTCGCAACACCAACCAACTCCCCGCTGTTCTGCCTGGAAAAGAGGGCCGCATTTTATTTTTCCCGAGAGCCACGCGCGGGTTAGGAAGAGGCAGAGGCAACTCTGAACGCTCGCTGCCCTCGCCCACTCTCGACACCTCCCCCCTCCCACCCCCCCCCTCCTTCTCCCCCGTTCTCGCTATTCTCTTACGGTGTGGCTGCTCCGCAGGCCAGAGACGGCAGGAAAAGCGACGGCGTGTTGCGGCTCGTCTAGTTTCAGCAGCGAGAGGGTGCAAAAAGCTGATTAATCCACCCTGCCTAGACAGGAGGACAGATCCGCGGGAGGGAGCAGAAGATGCCCCAAGGACACTCCAGAGGCCGCTCCACGCCCCTTCCCGAGAGCCGCAACCTTTCAACGCCGCCCCACCTACGGGACCTTCCTCCGTGGGAAGCCAGACGGCAGGCAGACCCTCCCCGCGCCCCTCCCGAAAAGGCTTCCCTCTGAACTCCCTAACCCGCCGCTCAGTCTCGGACCGGAGGGGCGGGCTGGGGTGGGAGAGACCGCTCAAAGGGCTCCCCGGGAACTCGGCGGGGTCGTAAGCTCCTTGAGAGCGGCGGCGTCAACTCTTCTCCGAGAAGGGCGTCCCGAGGCTGTGCCCTCTCGGTCACCAGGCGAGTCCCGCTCCGGAGGTAACGAGGTGGCTGCTATTCCGCCCGCCCATTGGTTGCTGAGCGCCTGACGCGCGGGCCGCGGGGAGGTGTCCTGGACGCCGGAGCCCGCCGGAGGAGCGCTCGCAAACATGCTGCAGCCCCGAAGCAAGTCGGTCGCCGTTCCGACGGCGCTGGCGTGGAGACGGATCCGCTTCGCCTTCATGCCTCCAGCCTGGATGCCCTAACCTGACCTTTGCCTCGCTGCATAGCCATGGGAGAGGAATGGCTCTTCTTAGAGGATCGCCCTCCCAACCGAACGAACTCGACGGCTCAGGCTGGCCTGAGACCCCTCAACTTCTCCACTGACTTGGATCTACCTGGCAAAACGGAAGAGTTGTCCCAGCAGTGGGTGGTGGGCATGAGCCTCCTGATGTCTTTGATGGTGACCTTCATTGTGGTGGGCAATGGTTTGGTGATAGCAGCCATTGGGAGGACGCAACGGCTGCAAACCCTCACCAATGTCTTCATCACTTCCCTGGCTTGTGCTGACTTGGTGATGGGCTCCGTGGTGGTGTCCTTTGGTGCCACCTTAGTAGTGCGAGGCTCTTGGCTCTGGGGCTCCTTCCTATGTGAATGCTGGATTTCGGTGGACGTCTTGTGTGTGACAGCAAGCATAGAGACCTTGTGCGTCATTGCAATTGACCGTTATTTGGCCATTACTTCGCCCTTCCGCTACCAGAGCCTCATGACGAAGAGACGTGCCAAGATTATCGTCTGTATTGTCTGGGCCATTTCTGCCTTGGTATCCTTCTTGCCCATCATGATGCATTGGTGGAGAGATAAAGGCCCTGAGGCTCAGGACTGCTACAACAAGCCCAGCTGCTGTGACTTTGTCACCAACAGGGCATATGCTATTGCATCCTCTGTCATCTCTTTCTACATCCCTCTTTCTGTTATGATTTTTGTCTACATTAGAGTCTACAGAGAAGCCAAGGAGCAGATGAAGAAGATTGATAGGTGTGAGGGCAGGTTCTACAATAATCACCAGCAGCACCAACATCCAGTCCACCAGCACCTGCCTATCTTGGGTAATGGCCAAACTAATAGAAGAAAAACATCCCGGATTCTAGCTATAAGAGAACAAAAAGCTCTTAAAACCTTGGGCATAATCATGGGGGTTTTTACTCTATGTTGGCTACCATTTTTCCTGGTCAATATAGTCAAAGTCTTTAATAGAGGTCTTGTACCAGACCAGCTCTTTGTATTCTTCAACTGGTTGGGCTATGCCAACTCTGCCTTCAATCCCATTATTTACTGCAGGAGCCCTGATTTTCGTAAGGCCTTCAAAAGGATGTTATGCTGTCCTAGAAAAGCAGACCGGAGGTTGCATGCCAGCACTGGAGAGCTCTCTCATTACCCTGGAGGTTTTATCAGTACCCTGGGAAATACAGCTCCTTGCACTCTTGCAGGAACGTGGTCTGATTACAATGGTGGTATGCAGGATGGAAGTGACTCCAGCTTGGAGGAAGGGAACAGTAAAATCTCCTATTCAGAGTCCAAGGTATAAAGGGCATGTGGTGAGTGGGATAAAAGAAATGGGAGGGTATGTTGCATATTACGAAGCAAGAAAGGGAGCCAAAACAATAGATAGGACGTGGTGGGGGGACCCTTAAAGGAACACATCAGGAAACTGGCTAATACATAAAACTCCAGACTGACTTTTCTCAATTGGAAGAAGATATTATTTACCTGAAGTACAAAGCAGGTGAACTTGTATACAGCATACCTCTTATCCAAATGGATGGAAACAGAAGAGTGACTGACCACTGGGGGGAAAAGAAGAAGAAACTATTCATTTTCCAAGTCATTTGGATTATTATTTTGGATTGTATGCTGCAAAGGTGGCGATGGGGAGGTTAGGTAAGTAGGGAGTGGTGTCCCAGGAAAGGAACAAAAGCAAGTTGCAAGGGATTTATAAAATAAATGTTTCAGGAAAAGTTAAATTTGTAGCAAGGGTTCAGCCAAACGTTAATGGAAAAGCAAGGCAGGGCTATCCTGATACTGAAGGAAATAGGAAGAAGCCCTTGGCTGACAGTTTAATTTTAGAGCTAGAGATAACGCCCTTAGTTGTTTTTACTATTATTGGGTGTGTCAGTAGCACAAGTAGCCTTTTTTTTGGGTTTGCTTTTAATTTATTCAATTCTTGAAAGGAAAAGAAGAAGTGCTGGCCACCTGTTTATCTTTCTTGAGATTGCTGTGAATTTCAGGCAGGAAACAACTTTAGAAACCATGCTTAAGGTCTCTTTGGAATAAGCCATTGAAACATTTTCTAATGAGTTTTGTTATGCAGTCTGATCATCCAATGCATGTTTAGTCAGAAGCAAGTTTGATTAAAACTTGTTCCCGTATACAGTTAAGTGCTCATTAGTTTGTAGCCTTGAAAACCTACATGCTCCTTAATATCCAAGAAGAAGATCCATCAGAAATACTGCAAGTGGAGAGTATTTTGTTTTGATCCAATTTATGTTGGGTTTGGTCCTTTCTCCCAGTGATGTCAGGGGGAAGAGATATCGCTTTTCTTATCATATGAGACATCAGCAGTAAGGCTATAAAACATCTACCTCAAGCTGTGCATATTGTACAGAGAAAATGTGTTTATATTAAACAGCTTATTTATGTATTGCTAGTTAAGGTTTTTTTTAAAAATAAAAATAGAGTCAGGAGTATCTTAATAGACAAATTGTTCACATTGAAAAATGGAAGAGAAGATTTGGCTAAAAGCACCAGAAATATGACTGCACATTTGAAAAGAATGAGAGTTTTTTTTCCTTTTTGCACAGTATTAACAAAGTTCTCTCTGTAAGTCTTTCTCTCTCTCTCACACACACACACACAAACACAGACATTCTTATAGACAAACCCACTGGAAAACAAAGTAGATTCCAACTTGATTTCTACTGCTGGCTGATGGTTATTTTTAAAAACAATATTATGTGATTTAATGGAGGTACTGTATGTATGTTCATGCCCAAGAGTTTCTATTAGTAACTTCTCTAACTCCCAGAAAATCATGTGAACCTTTTGTGAATTTAGTACTTCATTGTCTTTCTCCATTTTTACTTCTGTGCATTTGTGTGTCTGTGTGTCTGTGTATGCGAGAGACTGTATTCATATGCATTTTATATTGTATTTATATTCTTTGGGTGCCGTTTACTACTGTATGTCATTGCTCTACGTGCAATAAAAAACACTGCAGCACAAGCAAGTGTATTTACAATGTGTCATTAAAAGTGCAGGAATTATATTCATTTTTTATTAAAAACAGTGACTGTTTTTCTGGAAATATAGATCATGTTACCCATACAGTTGAACTTAATGGCTTTTCCTGACATAATTATCTTTTTAAAAAATAAGCTTGCTGTACCAAATAAGGCAGCATTCCTGTTACACTGAAGACTGTTGACTTCTCCTGAAATTCCAGGGCTAAAAGCAAATCATTTCCAGCTTGCCTATAATTACATTAGCTACTTTTTTTGATAAGTTCCTTTTATCAATTTAATTTAGTCCAATAATAAGAAAAACTGAATGAGATAGCGGGAGATGGTGCATAAACAGTGTAGATTTCATTTGAGAACTATTAGGAAGGAGTGATTAACTGTGCTTTGAGATGAAAAAGCCATACATTGTTTGTGTACATTAAATCATACAGATGTCTAGTGGTATACTTGAGCTACATGATAATCCATAATAAGATTTTAAATCAGTCCAGAATAAGGACTTTTCTAACTGCTTTATTGCAGTGCCTCTTTTGAAAAGTTGCAGTACAATAGAACAGAAATCATAATTAAAAAAGGAAGCAAATCAGTTGAGAAAGACAAACTCTAATTATGGTGAAGTTTCTTAATTTATTGCCACTTGTTTGTCTATTTTTAAATAGAAGCTGGTGATAATTTCAGAGTGCTATTTAACCTTATACTTCATGATACTGTCCCCTCAAAAATGCATCCATTGCCATCAGAATTTCAAGTTCGTTAGTGAGTGAATGTCAGCTTTATTAGCAATGTGGTCACTGTGTTTAATGAACATTTTGAATAGGCTCGTTTGATTATCTCGCAAGTTCAGATACTTATTCATTGATACCGTTCCTGACAGGACATCTCCGCTTTCATTAACAATAAAGCAGCAGAAATTCAAATGAAATTGTATACTATTAGAAAGCATTGCCATCTAAATGGTTTCATCATGGCTATTAATTATAAAGAGAAAATATTTCAAGAAAAAAGAAATAGAAGCTGGCCTATCATCACCTGATTGTTGCCTTGAATTCATGATCTGGAATAATCTGTTGAGATCTAGACAATGTTGAATAAGTTTCCATAAAATTATACGGCACACCAGTCAGGATAAAAGAATTGCTTGTGCTTTTTAACTATGATTGTGTCCGACTTTGAAAGATAGGTAAAAAAATGTTGGATCAATAGTGCAGTTTATTTTAAAAAGCAAAATTAGATTTCCCTAGGTTTCTACTCTCTAATAGCATTGGGATAAGAATTCCCAATCGGCAGATCCAATCAGAATTCTGCCTGAAAATTCTAGAATTTGTCATGACAGCATGCTGGAAAGTCATTGCTGTGGAGAAGGCTGATTTAAAAGATGTCCACACAGTGCTTTTGATAATATTGTAGACACAATGCTATGAGTTGAAAGTATGATTATTATAGATGACATTGGTGCTGTCCACTTTTTATAATAGATGGCCCTTGGTTCCATTTTTTTGTTGGTTCCATTCTGGTCTTGATTTTCCTCTGGATAGCCTTAAGTATTCTTAAGTCTTCCATTATATCAGGAACACATTATGCTATGTATTAAGCTGTGTTGTAGCTCTGAGCTTTGTATTATGCTCCTTGGCATGGGTGCTGCTTTAAGTTTCATTCAATACTGGAATTAAAATATGGGGGGGGGGGTAGGAAATTGATAGAACTGAAATGATTTTTATTGGTAATAATGGGCCATGAAAGAAAGAGAGAAGATTACTGTCAACATATTCAAAAATGCCTTTTTTTCTGACTAAAGGATGGTACATCGGCACCATGTATTAACTATATCAGTTTTGAGGGAAGCAGTCTACATGGTATGGTATTCATCAGTTGACTTGGACTATTTTTTAATGTACTAAATAATCTGGGTCTCAGTCAGCAGTGGCTGAGTACCACAGTGCCATGGATAGAGCTTAACAAGTATCAAAGTTTGGCCCTGGAATATGTCTTCAGTGCCAGGCTGGAGTCACTTATGTGGACTACAAAGTTTTGGGATGCTATGATATTCACACAACACTTACACAGAGTTGGTCCAGAGAAATAGGTTTTGGTAACTATGGAGACTGTACTGGCAAAATGCCAATGAAGCGTGTTTTTTGCTGATATATAGAATGTGATTAATGATAATAAAAGCTTTTCCAGTTATTTCATGTACTTTGATAAGAAGCAATACAAATATGCATACATTTGATACATCTATTGAAACTTAATGGCCACAGATTTACCATAGATGACATTGGACAAAAAGAAAGTCTTTGCACACTGAGGAACCGTCCATCCTTTTCAAGTATACAGGCACATTGGCTGAAGTATTACAGTTCAACTTTTGAAAGTCAAATGATTAGTATTGTTATAATTGTTGTGAGGGGTAAAATTCCATGAAATAAAAAGTATTCGTTTTATACTGCTGGCTGGACATTTTAGTTATGTTGAAGCTTGAGTTTGGAGCTGTTGATGCACAGGGCCATGGTGCCACACGGTGTGATTTGGAGACCAATTTTTCTACCCACCTGAGTTTTTCATCTTAAATTACTACAGGCTTTCAGAATGGAGAGGAGTATTTTGGAATGAAACCAGATGTAGGAAACCAAAAGGCCACTGTGCATGAGTGGAAGAATCTCTCCCTTCATTTAGACCTGGATGGTTGTAATGTCATTTCCATTGCAGAAAGCTCTGAAAAGATTATAGTATAGGTAAGGAAATATTGTAGGTAAGGAAATATTGTTTACAGATAATATTTCTGTATCTGTAGAATAGAAAAAGAAAAATTAATTTATAATCAGATACCATCCTTACCTAAATAAAGTTTTTCACACAGTTATGTGGATTCTCTGCTTGTTTACGTGTGATGCTTATTCACACTGTATTAACACCATTTTTAACAGCAAATTCAGCTGTCCAGGAAGGGAGTATGACACAAATCTGCAACACAATCATGAAACGCACATGAAGAAATGCATTTAGTTGGAAGGCGCATCAGAAATTTATTGCTTTCTGAGTAGAAACAGGGGAAGTTGCTTATCCCAAGGGTGTATCTACCGACTCTCCATTGTTTTAGACCTGATGATGTCTGGAGTTCAATAAGGACTTTTCAACCAAGCTCTCGTCCTGTCCTCATGAGTGTATATTGTGGTTAGGCTTTTCCCTTGATGTGACAGTTTTTCACATGCAGGTGATATGGAAATATTTCCAGATAAGTAATAGCACTTAGACTTATATACCACTTCACAGTGCTTTTATAGCCCTCTCTAAGCAGTTTACAGAGTCAGCATATTGCCCCCAACAATCTAGGTCCATGTTTACATTGACTTAAGCATAGCTTGGTGTTTAGTTATATGCTTCAAGTCAACAGAAATGCGGAACATCAAGTGGTCTGAACTAGATGTCTTTCATTTTTCCCTGATGTCCTACATATCTATTGTGTAATATTTTCTTCTTCACAGCACTGTAAAGATTATGCTTAATCAGAAAAGTCATCATTCAAGGCAGCTGTTAAGTTCTTTTCAGCATCATTTAATGTTACATGCTTTCCTTCCCCTTCCCTTTGCTTAGATACTTACATAGAATTTGCTTATCAATTTGAGAAGAAAGGAGTATAAAAGCACCAGAAATTAATTTCCATGCAAAGCCATATCACAGCCTCCATCATGGAGTCTGTAAAAGGATGGCCTTGCATTTGTCTAAGGATGCCCAATATGAACAACATTGGGTGAAGGTAGGTCACTTGTCATTTAAGTAAAATATGTGCTTTGCTGTGATGGAGAATTATTTAAATCAGCATTGGGGAATTTGAGGCTCTGCAGTCATTGTTGAACTATAGTTCCCAGCAATCTCATGCAGCATACTGGGAATTTGTAAGTCAGGGACACCTACAAGACCATTAAATGCCCCACCCTTGGTGCTACTTTTGATTGTAATTCCCCAGTACTAAATCTAAATTCTCGAAAGTTTACATTTAGTTTATTAAATTTCCAAATTACTCATGAATATTAAGACTATTAGTCTATTAAGGAAAATTTAGCCCGTTAAATATATTAATTCCAGTGGATTAATTGATTAATGGTACAATCCAATAATTGTAACATAGGAATGTAATATAATATGGCATAGAAAGTCTTTACTTTGAACTTGAAGGCTTTTTTATGTACTTATGTTATGTTGGAATAAATTTCATTGAATACATTCCAGGCTGTAGGGCTTTTTTTAAATATGGTATTCAAGTTCACTTCTTAATAAAGTTATCTTAATTTATCAAATCCACTACCTGGCTCTGATAAATGCAATTCTGGTGTTCCAACTATTAACAGAATTTCACCCATGGAGAAAGTATATGATGGCAAGAAATAATTCTGTTTTGTTTTTTGATTTTTTGAAATCTCTGATTTTGTTGGATATAAATTTGTGCACAATTTAAAAATGATAAAATGAATACAAAATTTGAGAAAGTGTGATTATGAGTATGCATTTACCAATCTGATTTGCCTATATTCTGGAATTGGTTTATTCATGTAAACATTGTCACACCGTTAATTTCTCATCTATCATAACTCACAGTATCTATCTGCAAGGACAGTTTCCCAGTCAGCTAATGATATAACGTTTATCCAAACTAATAGTGAATTAATCAGATTTATATAATCTATTGTGTAAAAACCATTTGTTCCAATCCAAAGATTAATGCAAAGATTAATAAATAGCATATTTGCTACAATGATATAGAGTGTACACCATTCCTGGAAAAAATAAATTCATCTTCTGCAGTAGCTATTACATTGGCTGACCTAAAATTCAGTTGTTGACTTGGCCATGAGGTTCACTGGTTTAACTCAAGATATGCATTAACTAGTAATCTTTCCCTACCTTACTAGGTACCTATGATGTTGCTGTGAAGAAAAAAATGTAGAAGGCATCTATGGAGCATGAGTTCTTTGAAAATAAATGAGTAACAAATCCTCATTTCCTAAACCACTGAACATGTTCAAGGAAGGGTACGTAGCTCAAATGCAAGTAAGATAATTGGAGAGTATGCACACTCTTGCAGGACTATCTGGTTGGAGTCTGATATTCTAGCAAACATGCATCATTTTTCTTCCTCCCTGTTGCTAATTCATGATGATGAACTAATTTATACATCAAGATGAGCCTAGTTTAGCTATTGAGTTTATTTTAATACTTTTTGATAAACTCAGCACTGGCTTCTGAATAAGAAAAAAAAATAGTGCCCTAATGTAGTGACATTCTTTGAGTTTATTTTAAATGTAAACATTTTGTTTATATCCTACTCAAAGATTCAGAATGGCCATTAACGAATTTAAACTGTGAATCTGTATCTTTTAAAATGCTTATCTACAAAATGCAGCCCACTAGCTGTTCCTAAGATGATTCACAGCACAATCCTTTGGAGGTTTCGTGAGTTTGTTCCCAGGTAAGTGCAGACAGTATTGCATCTTTTATCCTGTTATTATCTGTGACATGACATTTGCAAAAGTCCAGCTAGGGTTTATGTTTTTAATTACAGAGGCTTAATAAACGTAATACCCTGTATTACATGTACAACTAATATTGATTTTATTTTATTTGCCAAGCATTAGTTTCAAAGCAGCATCAACTAAATAGAATTAAATGTATGGATTCTATTACACATTTGTCTCCATGTGTACAGGAAATATGGAAAGATTATTGGCAAACACTTTATTCTGGATTATTATTTCAGTACAGCGTGTTCTTAAAAAATGAAAAAAGCATGCCCAAGAAAGAGTTGCAGGACAGCTGGAATAGTGTGAGGCAGGGAATCCAAACATCCATGATGGATCTCTCTTTGAAGCAAACCAGACATAAATTAACAAAGGAGCTGTAGTCAAAAGTGCAAAAATACCACATACATTTGGATTGAAGTTTGGCTAACTAATGGAGTGACCAGAGAGAGAGAAATAATAATAAATCACAACCAGCAATCACAGCAGCTGAAATATGTTGACCTTAATAGATCTTCTTGTCTATTTTCTTCCATTTAGGAAGCAGGATTAATAATTAATTAATACTGTAATATCCAAAGCATCTATAATAACTAATGCTTCCAGCTTTGTAAGAAATATGCTCATTATAGTTCTGCACTCTGTAATAAGAATATTTTCTGTCTCAAATTATGTTTTTAGTTCCTAATCAAGTGGGTTTTTTTTGTTCCATTTCACCTTGTTATAGCCTACCTATTCACACTGACCATCCTATTCTAATAGGATATGTGATGAGCTTGAGAATTCTGTCAAAACTATTATCATTAACCCTTCTTTTTAGATCCAATTGTATGTCCTATTTCTTTAACTTAATTCCAAAGGAGACTTCAAAAATGCTTTGTCCACTTTGGATGTTATGTTCCACGTGGCAGGAATGATAATGGGAACAAGAAGAATGGCATGGGTTTCGGTCATTGCTAAATGCATGATCCCCTGTATTTTTGCCAGTTTCTTTATTCATACTGACACCATGTAAGCAGAGCCAGAATGAGCATGAAAATATATTTGGCCTCTGTTTTTTGGATTAGTCTGATCCAACAATCCTTCATCCCATGTAAGAATAAGTGGGGTATTTTGACAAGTGTTTTACACTTTCAGAAGCAGTTTACCTGACTAATGCGAGAAAACAAAACTGCAGTTAGTTTTTTTAATTAATAAATAAAGAAAACATAACCTTTATTCATTTAATTAGAAATAAACTGGTAATAAGCAATAAATCAGCCTTACTGAGAGTAAGAGAAAAGTAGAGAAGCAGAAATATCTTCAAGGAGGAACAAGAGGCACAGAAAAATAAAAGTAGCATCATTCCCTTTTATAGATCCTTATACAATGTCCATTGCAATATACATTATAAATATTTTTAAAGGGTTATTATGGACCAGTAGCATAACAATGCCTTTGCATTTTTGAAGCGCTTGTCAACACGCATACAGTGACGTTTCCAGGAACATGAATGGTTAGGAAAAGGGTGACTGTGGCCACCAGCTAGCTACCAATGATCCAGAGGAATGTTTCATAGCTGCTTATTACAGATCCAGTGCCACTTTAAGTAGTGGCCAAACTTGATATAAAAGTTATTAACATCAGTTTGTCATTACTATGATCACCATTTCACAGAAAAACAAATCCACTTTGAAAGGTTACATAATATATATATATGTTATTTTTATGCATTCCTTTTTAAGCCCCATCTGAAGCTTGGATTTTATTAGTAACTTCTAAGGAAATCAGTTTTCCTACTTTAAGGCATTTTGTCATCTGGCTACGTGGGTGGATTTCCTCCTTTGTTTTTTAACGTGTCAAGTTGGAGAGATAGGCTTTTTAGGCAGAGGCAAAGAAATCTGCATTGAGTTTTTTACTATCCAGTCATAACAGAATGGCATTTACCGGCACAGATTCTCAAACACTACAGGAAAAGAGTAAGTTTATAATTTCAAAATAGCAAGTCCATAACATTTAAATGTGTTTCCTGAACCTACTGATAAAAGTTCATGAAATGAGGTTGAAAGGCATCCTTTTATTGTTTTGATTTGGAGAATTGCTGTGATTGATTTTACCTTCGTTATCTCAAAGCGTTTTGTATCTCTGCTGAGCTGCTGTGGCTCAGTACAAAACCAGCAACAACATTAGCTGGCATGCAAGAGTTAAAATAGCTTAACATCTTGTTTGTTGGCTTGTGATAGGTGATGGGCTGGGATGTAATTATCATTTGAGTAGCAGCCAGCTTTCTACTAATCAGAAAAAGAAGACATGTTCTACTGGAAGGATTAGACATCTAAAAATAGATCTGCAATGGTCACATAAGCAAGTGAAATGAAATTCATTCACACAGCCATCGTGGCAAACAAACACACAATGTTAGTGTTTCAATTCTCCTTGGACAATCCAGTTTGCCAAAACTCTTCTCATATAATGCATCAAAAATATAGTATTATGAGCTCCCTAAATGGTGTCAAGCAGTTCTCCTAACAGAATTATGGATTACTATGGCTCACTGGCTTGCATTCAGAAGCTGCAAAAACCTTTAAGGGAGAAAGAGGAAGTATATGTACTTGCTTTTGTATAAATAATATTGGCTTTTAAAAAACCAGGAACAGTATTCAAAGTAGTGCTATTAAAACAGTTCCTTTTATTTTGCTAAATAAACAACCCACAATAAAGAGAGCAGAGTTGTTTGCCTGATTCAGCCAGCTAAAAACGAGACGTAGAAATATTATCACAATCATTGCATTAGATGGCAGTACTAGAGATATCCATCCAAGCAATCACAGCACACGAAGAAAGACAAATGTTTGCCTTTAAATTATTATTTCCTTGTTCCAGCTGGCTTTTTGCCATCCCAAATGTCTCTAAATTATGAAATAAGAGTTATCAGGAAGATCCAAGTTTATATATCTGAGTACGTTCCCCTTTTTCATGGAAAGTGCCATTTGAGAGCAGAGACACCTACTACTGCTTCACCAAGTGTTTTTCCTCTGGTCTTAATCTCCTTGTGAAGCTGCTAAAATGCAGGCCTACTGCAGAGATCTTGATTCCCCCCCCCATCACACTGGGTCATGGGGGAGGGGAATGTGAGCTCATAGGGAGAGATCTGAAAAAAAACAGCATGGAGAAACTATGACCTTCCTGCTACCCACTGGCAATGTTCCCCCAAGGACCCTTTCATTCTTCACGTCTGCCTTTAGCTGGATAAAAACACATTGGAAGAACCAGTCATGAATTTCCTATATTGCATCTATTTGGTTAATCCTTCTGTAAACACCAGGGTGAAGAAAGAGTTTAGAAAACAAGCTCACAAGGAAAGGGAAATTAAGACAATGAAGACACTCAAATTTCAAGAAGGCAGAATTTTCTTTAATAATATGTTAAGTTTAGACAAGTTCTTGGAAATGCAGGCAGTGGCTGATTCTGCCATGGCTGAATTCATGTTCAAAACTTCCCTTAGTCAAGACAGAGTAACTGCTTTGACATATATGGAAATCCATAATAAAGAATCCACAATTCCCTCTGGTTATGGTGGATAGGACCAGACTGCTGAAAACCCATCTTCTCAGAAGATTTATTTTAAAAGAACTAATACTTCATATGTAGGAAAGATTTTAAATTGCTGCTGCATTGTCCTGCATACCCTGAACCAATCATTTATTAGCCATAGAAACTGATGAGTTCTATTTAGGAAAATAAAATGAAATTATTCTTACATTCTGTTGTCTTTAGGGATCTTGGTGCTTTCAAAGCTTGATTGTTTTCTTGAAGATGTTTGTTACCAAGGTCATCAGCTCTAGTTAGAACAACCACGCTCAGAGAACACCAAGGACCCTTCATCTCAACCCTAAGCTACAAATATTTTCCTTTATGATCCTCTTTTAGTTGGTGGCTTTTGATACTCCTGGAACATGCATGTGAAAGAATGAATAAAGCTTAAAAACAAAACCACATTACTGGAAAACACATACAACTAGAAGTCCTCCCTTACAATTACAATCAAACGATGATCAGACTTAAGCTGATAAATGTACAAAGAATAAAATGGGTATTTTGAATTATTTATTTAACTTTAAACATACTTATGAAATAGCATTCCATTCTCTGAATGCTCAAGATAATAATACAAATTTAGATAAGCCAGGTGACATTAAAAAGAGAGACTTCCAGAGGTCACTAAAATTATATTATGAGATTAGTTGTATATACAAGGGAAAACTTTGCAGGGTTCTGTTTCAGAAGTATAGTTTGATTTCATTTAAACCAAGAGTACAAACCAAAAGCCTCCATTTTGTGGACCAACTGGGGAAAAGGATTCTGTTAAGGTAAAATGTTAAGCCCAAATGTATGCAATTTATGTCATGTATAATCAGTTCATACCTGATCTGTGTAATTAAAGTACATAAATTAATTCATTATGCAGATGACATAAATTATATCAATGATCCAGACTGCTTCAGGAAGACTTTGTCCTTTATTTAAAATTGTGTCCATTCTGTTTTACATCTGCTCAACATGGTTCTGTAACGTTGAACATTTACTGTACTGTGAATTGCTTGAAGAATCCTAGAAATAACTGTATCATTACTATAGAGCAATTATGAATAGTCAATAAGTATGCTATGAAAAAGTTTCACACTTGATTTGATTCATTAGAAACAGGTAATCTTAACAACAACTTCACACATATTGTTTCTCATATACAGATATAGCTTCCATGGAAAAAATGTGTGTGGTCATTTCCAAAGTATGATGCCAATGTTTATTTAACCACAAGGGTCTACACCAGCAACACACTGTATAAATAAGTAATAGTGACTCATGCAATGTGTTGTATAATCATTTCAGTTATTGGGTGGACTGAATACATCATGAGTAATAAATAAATAAATAAATAATCATTATCTGTTCATTTCACAAGTAATCATGAAGTTATTTTCTCCATCCATCTCCACTCTTTGCTTATTCCTTTTTAAGTATCATGTAAACAACAGTGTAAATCTGCTTTAGTAAACCTGGCTGCTGCGATTTGTTAAGTGTTTTCTTGGTGGCTTATAAAAATGGCCATATTTTGTCTATTAATGGATCTCTATTTTGCATATACAAATGCAGTGTTCTTTTACCAACCTTTTTTAGCCTTTAAATGAGATCACACACGTGGCAACCTTATCACTTCACCCAGAGTTATTCTTCTATGAGTTGTGGAGCACAGAGTATGTATACGACACTGTAAGAAGAAAGCTATAAGCTACGAATAAAGACATGAAATTCCAGTGTGTGTTTTTGTTCTTGTTTGTTTGGTATTTACAATGTCAAAATTGTTATTTTACTTGCTTGTTTATTATGCCACCATTATTATTTTTACAAATAATTCAAGACAGGAAGCATACACAATATTATTTTTTCCTATTCTCCCCTGTGAGATGAGTTGGACTGAGAGTGAGTGACTGGTCCAGAGTTATCCAGCTAGCTTTAAGCGCTAAGGCAGGATTTAAACTCTCAAGTCTCCCTCTTTCTACACTGGTGCCTTAACATTAATTAATATTTGACTCAGAATATATGGTAACTTAGCTCACAAAACTGTAAATAAATAAGCTTATCAACCATATTATGAGTATCAACCACTCCTGCTTACTAGGTATCACATATAGTACTGCGGTTATAACATCTTGTTTAAGTGTACAAGTCTAAAAGAGTCAAAATTATATTAATAAAGACTGAATAACTATAACTTGTTAAGGAACATATTGTTTGTTTCCAGAAATTCTGATCTCCTTCCTTGGCTACCTCAAATTAAGTTTGGAATCCCTTTGTCTGAAACACTGGTAAACAGCTGCCAGATCTTATGGGGAAACCTTTGGGCCAGGAGACGAAATAGTTTGGATCAGCCAAAGGCAGCACCGTCTCTTTTTTCAATTTTACATTGATAACATATGATACATTTTATCTAGTTTACTAGTCGTTATGTCAGCCTTTCTAAACCACAGCAACTTTAAGATGTGTGCCTAAGGAATTCTGGGAGTTGAAGTCCATAGTCTTAAAGCTGCTAAAGTTGAGAAACACTGTCTTAAACAATATGCGTCATGGTGAAACATTCAAGGGTTATACAATCCACTTTACTAGTGCATAGTATGCAGCTTCCTTTTTTATTTGTTTTTCTCAGTAACTGCAATCTAGACTGGAATCACCATGAATACCCAGAAGGCAGTTTCACAAACGCTCTTGTTTACAGAAATAATCATTTACAACATTCTGCATCTTACAGACGGTTTTAAACAGAAGTTTATTTATAGCAACAAAATATATGCATATTTAAAAGCTACCTGAATGGATGGGATTAATTTGGTAAAACATTGGACCATGGGGAAAGATTAATTCTTAGGAATTCTGTGCATTTATCCTTCTGCCACAGTGCTGAACCCAATAAGGCCATAAGCATATCAACAGAACTGTGAAAATGCTATTAGTTTTAATAATATAATTTGGCCCCACAGATTACAATTACTCATAATTTAAATTCTTAGATTTTGGAAGTGAAAGGATATAAACGAAAAATTTCTCCTACAACAAGTTTGATAATTAATTGCTGCTTCTCTTCTTTTACTGATTACATACTACACTTTAAAAATTATTTTATTATATAAGTGTTCCTAAATGTTCTGGGTTAATTAAGTGACAACTCAGTGGGTGCATTAACTATGTAGATTATGTTTTCAGCCTTATTGATGGCATAAAAGAACCTTACAGTTCAACTTGTTCAGATAGAATAATTCCAGTTGTTTTCCTTCCAAAATTAAACAGTCCTTTTGCTTCTATCTCTTTCTCTAAAGCAAGAGTGTCAAATTCGATTTCATTGAGGGCTGCATCAGGTTTGTGCTTGATCTTGGAGGCCCAGGGTGGGCATAGCTAAGGTGGGTATAGCCAGCTTGATGTCACTCATGTTGGGGCACCTGTAGTGGCCTGAGAGAACTTCCAGTGAAAATGGGCCCCTGAGCTCCATTTTCAGCTGCCATGGCTTCCTGCAACCCTCTCCCAGTGAAAATGGAGCTCAAGAGGGCTTCCCATGGCTCTCACAATCTCCATTTTCAGTTGCGGTGGCACCCTGAAACCCTCTGCCAGTGAAAATAGAGTTCAGGAACTCTATTTTTGCTGTCAGAGGCACTTTGAGCCGATCCTTTGCTGTTTCCAGGGTGGCTCCTGTGGACTATATCAAAGCATCCCGTGGGCCGTATCTGGCCCCTGGGCCTGGAGTGTGACACCCTTGCTCTAAAGGAATAAATAAAATATTATTGTAGTTAGAGAGACACATTCTGAATAAATGCACAACCATTGGCCACAAAATAATTCAAAACTGATCTGATAATGTTGATACTATGACAAATGTCTTCAAATGAAAGTTTTGGTAAACTTTGGTTGGTATGTTTGTTTTGTCTTTTTAATACCTTATTCTTTAAAAAGACTAGTTGAGATAAATTATTGATCCTTGGTAGATTTACAAAAGGAATTTCAAGTATAATGAAAGCTTTTCAGTTCCCAGAATGTTTCACGTCTGCAAACATCACTCACTGCAAATGTAAAGTGTTTTCTATGAAATTTACTGTGGTGGTACAATTAAATTGTACTTACACTGAAACTGAATATATTGTGAGTCAGTATGAGGAGACCATCCAAATTCTTTACAGGCAGAAAATAATTTATAATGGTAAATGTTAGATAGGCTCCCAAATCCAAACATTACCAGTAGTTAAAAAAAGGTATCTGCTAGTAGTCTATCATATTTGTCTGGGGACTTGGGCAAAGATCACACAAACTGTGAAACATTCTGTGACCCCTGTGATATTGTAAATTATTTTTTTCCTGAATTATGGACGACAGTCTCAAAATTAGTTTAACATATGGCATAAGGGTCTGTATCCAATTGTAATTTGAACTTAGTCAATACTTAATCTAGAAAAGTGGTCTTCAACCTTGGCAACTTTAAGCCTGGCGGACTTCAACTGCCAGAATTTCCCAGCCAGCAATGCTGAGAGTTGAAGTCCACCAGGCTTAAAGTTGTCAAGGTTGGAGACCCCTGATCTAGGATGTATCCTGTAAATGATGGATTTTCAGATCACACGATTGGCCTTTAAATGGACCAGCAAAAACAATATTGATCAGGCCAGGACAAATCCCAAATCTGATGTGCTTTACATTTACACAAATATGTCTGCTGCCCATGTACTTAATTGTTTTGTCTTGTCACATTAACAGTTAACAGTTACAGAGATTGGCAACAATGGGAAAGACTCCTAGATGCAGTTTCAAAAATATTGGACACCCTGGAGGTTTGAGTGGGGCAGGTATGACAGGAGCACATAGCATCCACCTGGGTCCATAGGACTCTGAACCATTTAGGATAAAGATAAGCAGCACACAGCCTTCCTGATGGTGTAGGTATATTACTCATTGTCCCTCGTTTTATTTAGCATGATGCTGAGGATTGAAATTCTGCAACACCATTCTTAATCTCTAAAAGGCAAAGGACTTCACAGAAGCCTGCCTTCTATAGGGCATGTTGTGAGCTCTTGTATTTTCATTTAAAATTCAGATTCACAAAAAAGTTAACTAAAACATTGAGTATATACACACACCACTATGCAATATGACCTCATTGTGGGTTATATTCAGAGCAGAGTACAATTCAAAATCATATCATAGAAAAATAATAAAAACCTCAACAAACAAAAGCAAAGCTTTATTTATAAAGGATACTTAGGTTGCAAGGGAACGGTCTCCTTATTCCAGCACTTTGCATCTGTCGTGTAGCTCCGATAATATAAAAGCTAGATAGTTTGCTGATATAATTGCAGCCATGTATTATTCTCTGGAAGCAAGAAGAATCCACACCAGGAATCAGGTACAGGCAGTCCTCGACCACCTTATGAGCCCAATTGGTAAATGAGACAGTGGTTAAGTGAATTTTGCCCCATTTTACAATCTTTGTTGCCACAGTTGTTAAGTGAATCACTGCAGTTGTTAAGTTAGTCATTTGGTTGTTAAGGTGAATTTGGCTTCCCTATTGATTTTATTCATCAGACGGTCACAAAAGGAGATCACATGACCCTGGGACACTGCAATCGTCATAAATACAAGTCAGTTGCTAAGTGTCTGAATTTTGATCATGTGATCATGGGGATGGTACAAGGTCATAAGTGTGAAAAACGGTCATAACTCACTTTGTTCAGTGCTGTTGAAACTTTGAACAATCATTAAATGAACAGGATTACCTGAAAGTGGTTAGTGTGCACTTATGTGTGTGTGTGTGTGTATCTGTGTGCCTGTGTGCCTGTGTGCCTGTGTATTCTTCCAATCACTTATTTCCCCATCAACCAGGAACTCTTTGGACTAAGCACAATTTTACTAATAGTCTTACAGGCTCTGATCCAGCAAAAACATACATCTGTGTTTAATACGACATGTTACATAAAGAGGCATTGGGCTGATGTAATAGTATAGCTATGTATTTGATATGCCTTAGAGCTGATAGATGAGACATTTCATGGCCTCTTCTCCTCTCCCACACACAACTTTTTGTTTTGTTTCATATATTAGGCTATATCACTGAGATACAGGAAGCTAACATACATTAGTTGACCCACACTGAACTTCAATTATTGTTTTGTTCATGAAGTATTGTTTAACCAATACCATGTTAGTGAAGATGCCCTAATTATATCACACATTTAACAGATTGTATCATATTATTCTTGAACATTACAGAGATTTTAAAACTCCCATAATAATTTCATAGATGGGTTAGTTCAGGTATGTAAGCATCTAATCTCATCAAAAGATCTTTTTAAAAGGAGGACAGAATGTTGCTCCTTCAAACAAGTTAATTCATGCAGTTTTAGAATTGCTCATTGCATAGTAATGGAACTAAGCTATTTTTTAAAAAAAGAATAGCAGAGGAGTGGCCAGATCAGTCAAAAAAAACAAACAACAACAAGCAGATGGCATTGTAGGGATTGTAATTTTTACACAATAGAAATCTAATAGCACCAATCTGTCCAAGCTACTAGCAATTATTAAGAACTGAAATATTTGTTGATAAGTTTGAACAATCTTACAGTGAAGAATGCATGCTTACACCTACCCACCCATGATAGTCAGTGTTGACTTGTGTTCTCAACATCAAAAAGTTTTTATGCAGTAAGCGGAGAGAAAGAGACAGATGCACAGTTTCTGCCACCATCTAAAATAGAATCAATGTATTACCTAAGAAAAAGCACACCAAAGTGACAATACTGTCAGAGACAGTATTAGCAAGCAGATGAGTTTTCATTAAACTATTATCTGAGATGGCAGTGACAAAACCAGGTACAAAGCACTAGTATGGGGAAAGCTATTTTAATTTATCTCTCATGGGCTTATGAAATTCGCTGCAATGTGAGATGAAATGCAAATTAAAACACTGTACTTTCCACGGTTTGCTAGGTACATGCAAACTCACTGGTTAGTATCTAATAGAAAAGAACTATTGGGAGTCAAAACATTATTAACTCCATCATACAAGTTGCTATGATGATAATAAAGTCTTACAATAGAAGAAAGGCCACACTTTGTCTACTGAGCTCTAATTAAAAGAAGAAGAAATTACTACAATTATGGGTTTTCCCAACTTAATTGTATTGATCGGGAATTATTGTGGTTGCCATCAAAGATAACTTAAGACAAGCAAGTTGCTCAAGATTTTGAAGAATTTGTGATAGAGAAACATGGACACCATTGTTATGCCAATTCTTTTTGAGAAATATGAGCTCTTCCTGGCTCTTGATTTTTAAATAAAATTATAGCTTTGGCTGACATGGAAAGCAGATAATTATGAAGATAAAATCAAAAGAGACGTACCTATTTTCTGCAGCGGGAACTTCCTGGTTCATATTTAAACCTTTTCAAAAATTGTAGTCATTCGACGGTAATTTGTGGCAGAAATTATAGTAGACAATACAAAACAGTAAGGCAGCAATTTGCCTAGATAGAAGGGAATGTTCTTGGTTGTGTTACAATGATCCTTTTAGGTTGATCTTTGGCCTCCAAACTGATCCCTTATTTCCTTGCCCATTTACAGCAATCAGTGTCTCCTCATTAATTTGAAACACTCAGTGTACCAGGAGAAATGGATGTTGTTAAGCACCTCTGCTCCTATAGTGTTACAGGCAGGATTCCTTCACATTCCTCGTGTAACACCCTTGCTCGGCTCATTGCAAGATGATAAAATCATCATCATAGACATTATTTGCATTTGAACTGATTGAATAACATCAGTTAATGAATGCAAATGTTAATTTTGGGAGGGGAACACAATATTTTCATGAAATAGCAGTAGATATTTAGAAATCTAACTATGGAAAACAAATTGTTCTCATTGGTTGGCAACAGTGGTTCCAAGATGATACATTAGACTAATTTTACATATAAAGTTATGTTTTGTTTTTGAACTATGATGATCCCTACCCAAATTATTCAAGTTTCATCCAGAACAATCTTTCTGGCTCTGAAAAATAAACAACATTACAACACAACACAAATGCAAGCAAACTGTGTAAATAGTTGTATATAGCTTCAGGATTAGTAAAAAATATTTTAAAATAGCATAGTAAATTTTATTGCTGATAGAACAGCAACATTAAGATATGAGAACAAACCTATGGGTTAAGAATTAAACTGTTAGTAACAAAGTATATTTTTACAAAATCCAATCACACATATGCCTAGATCATCCCCCTCAAGAATTTGTTCCAGCTAAGTACCGTAATTCTGTTCTTTTCTGTACATCCATTTCAAAACTAAGAAATTTATTTGCTTACAGTCTCTTTTTTTACCATCATTGTGGTCAATGAACCATAAATTATTATGTTTATCTTATCCATGAACTAGGCCACTACATCTTATTTAAGGAAATATAGTTCAGTATGTCATATAAACCAGTGTTATGCATACTGTGTCAGATTATAGCTCAGAATCATTTGCAAAGTCCACCTCTCTTGGCCAAACAAAACTTCCATTTGCTTATATACAGAATTATTGTTTCTTAAAGCAACTGTCAGATTGTACTGTTTTAGTGACCATACCAATGCTTTAAACTCTATTCTGCTTCTGTAATTATGATATAAATGATTATGTGGATGATACTTAATAGTATATCTCAACTGTGAGCTAAACGGATCTGGTTGAGGTCATGTTGTGGTTTTTGAAGAATATGGAGTGGAAAAATAAAATGAGGCACAGTCCTAGAAAATTAGAGAAGCTGTGGTTTATAAGCTTTCTGATGTAAGAGATCATCTTTGATTCTTGGTGGGATGACACTGGGTTGGTAAAAGTGATTTGTAACCTTGAAATTCTCCTGAACTCTCAGACCCTGCTCAAACATCAGGTGATATTTACAGTAGATCTAGAAAGCTCTTTACACAATTATATCTTCTGCAAATGTCATACACTTTCCTGAACTGAAACATAACAACTCATGTTATAGTTATTTCTTGCCGTGCTAAGGCAACATGCTGCCCTGAAATACCATTTAGAAGCTTCAACTTGCCCAGAGCACAACAATACTAATATTGCTGTGTGTTTCTAGGTATAAGACATATACTTGAGGAATTACACTGATCATATTTACCTTCTTGGTGCAAGTCCAGTGTTGTTTGTCATTTTCAAAATTCTATGTTACGTAGGACATGGGTACCTCCAGATCACCAACTTGCAGTGGTTACTGTTCATTCATTAAGATCTGGCACAGGGAAGCTTTGCCATGTCCCTCCCTCTATGTAGTATTATCTTTAGGATCATGGGGCAAAACTTGTCACTCGTAGCATCTATACTATGGAAGAGCATTTCTTTCAAGATTAGATTGGTCCAGTTTGTTGAATTATTTTTTTAAAGCCATTAAAACTTGGTTATTCCAGAAGCGTTGAGAGTAGATTTGCTATGAGTACACAGACATACATGCACCACACAAACACACACAAAAGTTGTGGTTTTGTGTCTGGTTATTCCTCTGCCATATGGATTAAGTTTTTTTTCTCTTTTCTGTAATCTGTTTAGTTCTTATGATTCACTGTTTTTAAGTTAGAGTCTCTTCTGATTGAAGAGATTTATAAGTCCAAATAAATAAATAAATAGGTTTATTTCTAGCAAGAGGGAATATAGGAACACTATAAATTAAACATAAAAATTAAACTGTAAAAAAAACAGTTAGTCTGAAAATCTTTATCTAATGTTCACATCATACCACATCCCAACTTGTCATCCCATCAATATGAATGACTTATCTATTTATTTATTTATTTATCTGATTGATTGATTGATTTGCCACCCATTTCATCTCTTATTAACAGTCAAAAATAATTTTCTGGCCCTACCCATATCCTCTGCCACTGTGTCAGTTTTATGCAAAAAGGCTTAACACACTTTCATGCACAATTAGACTTAGAAGTTTTGTTGAAACCTCTCCAGATAAACAGACAGGCAGCTTTTTTTATTCCTTCTATCTCTGACACCCATAGCTACATAGAACCACCATACTGCTGGCGAGAAATCCAGTTGTCTAAACAGGAGATGCCAAATATTAACAACGTCCTGGACTATGCATATCATCAAGGCCTGTGCAAGACCCAATTAATTTAGCCTATCATTTTCAGGCACAAGGGAGATTGCTGTCCTAATTGGTTCTAAGGTTAAGATTATCTACCAATCCAGTTAGCTTCAGTGCATCATCTTGTCCTTTGCATCTGATAATAAACTGCCTTGTTTCACCCTTCCCCATTTGTCAGCATGGAGGTATAGGTTGTGTGATTCAGAAAGAAGGCTGCTTGAAGGCTATCTTCTTACCTTTAAATAAAGGAGTTGGTGGAACAATTGGGGTCCTCTTTTCCTCACAGTCTTCCACACTGGGAAAATCAAGAAGTAGGGGAGCCCAAGACTCAGTTTATTCAGTATAGTCCCAAGGTTCACTTGCAAGGTAGAACTTCAATAATATGTTGCTATTATTTATACATTCACACGTTCATTGAAGGGAGGTGAGCTGGTCTTGAACAGTTCCAGGACTTCTGGGTTTAGGAGGAGCAGGGAACTCTAAACTCAAAGGTAAAACTGAGTTTAGAGTTTCCTGCTCCTCC
>JANHFT010003579.1:55007-65380 GCA_032467955.1 Pseudoxenodon macrops | reverse complement strand
TCACTCTGTCAAAGACCTTGGAGTACTCATCTCAAATGATCTAAGTCCCAGAGCTCACTGTAACAGCATTGCCAAAAGAGCATTAAGAGTTGTTAACCTAATCTTGCATAGCTTCTTCTCCGGTAATATTGGACTGCAATACTTTTGCTAGACCAATTCTTGAATACAGCTTGTCTGTCTGGAACCTGCACTACATATCGGACATTAATACAATTGAACGGTTCTTTCCCAAACCCCCAAAACTTTAACCTTAGACTGTCTACTGTAGACCTCACCCCATTCCTAAGAGGTCTTTAAGGAGCATGTATAAGCACACCAGCGTGTCTACTGTCCCTGTCCTATTGTTCCCTTTTATCTGAATCCATCTCATGTATTCATAATCATGTTTATACGTATCTGTTTTCTAATATGTTCTTGATGAAAATAAATAAATAAAATAAAAAATAAAAATGTTACTTGTCTACTAATTTTGTCACTTTGTCAAATAATGAAATAAGATCGGTTTGGCATAATCTGTTTTTAACAAACCCATGCTGGCTACTAGTTATAACTTTATTTGTTTCTAGATGTTCACAGATCTGTTTTTTCGTGAGCTTTTCCAGGATCTTCCCAGGTATTGATGTTAGGCTGATTAGACTGTAATTTCCTAGGTCTGTTCCCCCCACCTTTTTTTTGAAGATGGGAACCACATCAGCTCTTTTCCAATTCTCGGGTAGTTCCTCGATGCTCCAACATTTTTTAAAGATACAATGGTTCTGAGATATCATCTGCCATCTCCTTCAGAATCCTGGAAAGTAATCCATTAGATCCCGGTGATTTATATTCATCAGAATCAGACAGGTGTTCTCTTACCATTTTATTTCTTATTTTAATTTTAACTTTTAGTCTGTCTTTTACAGTTATGTTTTTGGTAGGTTAGGCTATAGTTTCTTTTTGTGTGAAGACTGATGCAAAGAATGAGTTAAGCAGCTCTGCTTTCTGTCTACTGCCTGTTACCTCCTTGCTGTCTTCTCTCTTTAGTGGACCGACTGTTTCTTGACCTTTTTCTTGTTATTTATATGTGGAAAGAAACTTTTTTATTATCTTTTACTTTTGTTGCAAGTCTTTGTTCATTCTGAGCCTTTGCTTTCCTGACTTCGTCTTTGCAGCTCTGGGCTATCTGCAGATATTCTGCCTTAGTTATATGTCCCTATTTCCATTTCTTATCCTTTTTGTCTTTCAGTTTATCAGAGAGATCTTTGTGCAACCATGCTAATTTCTTCTTGGATTTCTTGGTTTTTTTTCCAGTGATGTGTTGGACTGGGCTTTTATGATAATATTTTTTCAGTGTTTCCCACGCTTCTTGTTTTCTCCTTTAGGATTTTTATCCATGAAATTTTGCTTAGCATCTCTCTGAGTTTGGAAAAATCAGGTCTTTTAAACTTTAATACACTGGTTGGATTATATTCTGTTGCTTGTGTTTGTATTATATTGAATTCCAGTATGATGTGGATCTCTCTTGCCCAAGGTTCCAGCCACTTCAATTCCCTCTATCGCTTCTTTTCTATTACTAAGAATTAGGTCCAGGGCCATTTTTCCTCTAGTTCCCTCCTTTACCTTTTGGATGACAAAGTTGTCAGCTAAGTTGGTTATGAATCTGTTCAATCTCCCACTTGCTGCAGAGTTTGTCTCAAGGTTGATATTAGGGTAGTTAAAGTCTCCCATTACTACTGTGGTATAGTTTCTACATACATTTGTTAATTGATTAGCAAAGAACCATTGGCTTAATGGTTTATTTCTTCTATTTCTTCTGCTTGGTTCAGTGGCCTGTAATATATGCCTATAGCAATGTCATCCCCCCCTTTATATTGAGCAATATGGATTCTAGGAGATTTTCATCCTTGGTTTTCTGTATATCTGTAGACATCCAGTGATCTTTTCTATATAATGTAATTCCACCTCCTCTTTTGTTAGGTCTGTTTCTTTTGTATAGTTTGTATCCTTCCATCAGTACTTTCAGTCATGAGTTTCATCCTGCCAAGTTTCCATAATGGCAACTATATCATATCTGCCCATGTACTAATACTTCCAAGTTCACCCTGTTTGTTCCCTAAACTTTGAGCATTAGCATACAGGCATTTGAGTCCTTTATGGGTCTTGGGTATATTTCTTATATCTCCTACTTTGTAACTGGGATTTCCATATTTTCCCTCACTCTCTACTTCATTATGTTTTTCTTTTTTATTTATTTTTTCTATTTACTCCCTTCCTCTTTGTGTGATTGGTGTCAAGAGTCCAACTAGTGAACCTAAAATAACTATGCACTCTCAGGAACTTTGTAATCCCAATTTGTAATCTTTTGAAGAGGCTGCTCCAGCCTTTGCTACCACCTCCACTTTCCACTCTGCGCTGGACATCATCCTTCTTTTCCCTTCAACAGCTCTCTCAGAGATGACCGAGTAGGCTATGCTGGAGTTTGATTGAGAGCTGGTTTAATGTCAATGGTCTGACTAGCTAACCCAAAAGAAGTAGGCACTCTCAGGAACTTTATAATCCCAAAAGCATAACTTTATTGGATACACCATTTCGTCACTGAAGAATCAAAACCAACTCTGGGTTTTCCCGTGCAATATTTGCATGATTGAACAATGGCTTCACCCTTTCCCCAACCATGGATGTTCACACTGTTCAATTATTAACCATCCTTTTGTTTTGAGAACAGTTCACTTCTTTGTCAGACATCTGCATCAGTGACCTTGATGGGTTCTTGGCTTTCATGGTCTCTCCCTGGAGCATCTGCATTCTTTCTCACACTCCCCTCCCCTCAAGTTTTTGGCAAGTTGAATAGTGATAAGGCTTGAAAATTTCAAAAGCAGTTCAATCTTGAGAATTAGTTATTTAGTGATTTTTGCTTGGAATTAGGTTCTAAAGGTCGAGAAGATTTTCCCCCTTCCCCTCAATTTTAGTTTAAAGCTCTTTTTGATAAGATGAGCCAGTCATTTTCTGAATATATTGTTTCCAGTTTCCACTGAGGTGCAGTCCATCTCTTGCCAGGAGCCCTTCATCTAGATAATACAGATCATGGTCTAGGAAGCCGAAGTTCTGATGACAGCATCAGTTTTTAAGCCAATGGTTCATTTCTAAAATTCTTTGCTCTCTCATTGGATGTTGCCTTTTGTTGGAAGTATAGATGAAAACACCACTTGTGCTCCTAATTCTTTAATTTTCTTCCCTAGCAGTTCATAGTCTCTTGTTTATTGTTTTCAGATTCATTGTCTCCACATGTAGGGGCAGTAATCGATGGAAAGGGGGTTAGTAATCTATGGGATTGATTATTTTAGTAAAATATTCAGTTACATCTTTGATTTTTGCGCCAAGGACTATATACTCCCCCCCCCCTTAGATTGACTGCCTGTTTCTGCTTCTCTAAGAATTGAATCTCTTATCACCAATATTCACTTTGTTCTTTCCTAGGGAAATCTGGAATACTTTTCCTGTCATGGGAATGCTGGGTTGTGCCTCTTTTTTAGAAACTATTGATGAATGTTCTTTTGTGAGTGTTTGTATATTTTCTTCCAAGGGGAGGCTATGTTTGCTTACTTCATGAAACTTTGAATATACAAGTTTCATCAACAGTTACACGTCTACTGATGGTTATCTTTTTTGTGTCTTGATGTAGGATTATGTATCCCTTTTGAGATTTACTGTATCATATAAGTACACCTTTCTTTGAACAAGCATCCCATTTTGTACTCTCTTCTTTTAGAATGTGTACATAAGTCTTGCTTCCATTTTTTTTAGATGGCTTAAATTTGGGGCTTTCCCATTCCACAATTCATATAGTTTTCTCAGTTGATTTTCCTGGTAGTTCAATTATGTGGTCATAATGGCCTTCCCCCCCCCAGTATGTGGTTGGCATATCTGCATCAAACAACATGGTTCTTCCACTCTCACATAGAGTACGATTCTTTCTTTCTACAACCCCATTTTGCTCTGGGTTGAATGGTACAATACTTTGAAATATTATGCCATGTTTTCTGAGAATCTCCTGTGTGTTTTCACCTGCAAATTCAGTTCCATTGTCTATGTACAAGACACTCAGCATTTTGCCAAATTTGTTGTTTACTTGAGCCAAATACTGTTCAAGTTTCTCTGGTACTTCACTTTTGTTGTGTAACAGATATAGTGTAGTATACCTGGAGTAATCATCTATAAAAGTGAGAAAATACCACTTCTTTCCTGGAGTCAAGGACATAGAGTATAACCATAGTTGCAAACACTGCCATCTACTGGCTGAATATTCGTTTTTTTTTTATTTCGGTAAGCATCTATTAGATAACAGATATAAGTATAAACATTATTACAAATACATGAAATGGATACGAATGAAAGGGAATATTAGAACAGGGATGGTAGGCATGCTGGTGTGTTTATGCATGCCCTTAAAGACCTCTTAGGAGTGGGGTGAAGTTGACAGTAGACAGTCTAAGGTTAAAGTTTTGGAGGTTTGGGGAAGAAACCACAGAGTCAGGTAGTGCATTCCAGGCATTGACAACTCTGTTACTGAAGTCTTATTATCATCTTGGTTTCCAAACTTTCAAAAATACTTTGAAGATGATCAGACTGACTTCTGTCAATTTAGAAATGCTGAATAGAGATTTAGCAAACCTGTTTCAATCTTCCACAGGTTCTGCATCAAGACCAATAACAAAAGCCTGGATCCCTACTCCACATGCATGGAAAGCTGGTTATTTGTTTTTTAATTCATTTTTATTGAAGGTTTTTTTTTTCAGACTAAAAACAGAAAAATGAAAATAAAGAGAAGGGTAAGTAAATAAAGCAAAAAGGGAAAAAACATAAAAGCTCCTGATCTTTTCTACAACCGTTATAAAGGCATTTATATATTTTATCTTCTTCCTTTTGGATCTTGGATCTTGCACATCTCTCTTTTCTTGATCTTGCAAATCTGGCAATCTTTATTAGATTTTAGCTTGTTATCCTATTTATGTTGAATATTATTAACAGTAGAATTTTTTTACATCATGACTCCCTTCTCATATTCTACCTTTCTAATGATCAAACCCATAAATCATACGCTCTATTCTCCCATTTTCAGTAAAAAGTGCATAAAGGGTTTCCAAGCATTAACAAATGTAGTTATTGTCTTTTCCCTAATCAAACAAGTCAGTTTTGCCATTCAGTTATCTTCACCAGCCATTCCTTCACTTTGGCTATTTCAGAGATTTTTCATCTTTGTGGATCTCTGCAACGCTCACTGCAGTTACCTTGTACAATAACAATTTTTCCTAAGTGATTTGTATGTCCATTAGTTCCAGCAACAAAAAGTTTCACTTGAATATTAACCTTTAAAATTCTTAATATCCGTACATATATTTGACCCCAACGTTTTTTAGTTTTAAAGTATAATAATAAGCACTTAGACTTATGTACTACTTTGCAGTGTTTTAAAGCTCTAAGAGGTTTACAGAATCAGCATACTGTCCCCCAACAATCTGGCTCCTCATTTTACTGACATCAGAAGGATGGACAGCTCAGCCAACCTTGAGCCAATGAGAATTGAATTGCTGGCAATCAGCAGAATTAGCCTGTAATACTGCATTCTAACCACTGCACCATTATGGCTCTATTATTCTGTTACTTGTTAACACCGCTACCTGTCCTAATTCTCCCATGCTTACTCACCTGCATATATACAAAAAGTAATTAATTAATTAAAAATTGCCACAGCTCATATAACTGGAATTGGAAAACTATTAAGCCACCCTTCCTCTTAAAGCATCACTAGCTTTGCTGCAGTCCAAGAGCTCAGACAAAGGGGAAGTGTGGCTTTTGCAAATACAGCTCCCCTTGTATTTGACAGAACACAGTACTTCCAATTACATTGCAGCTGAAATAGAAAGAAACCAATTTGTCTGCAAAACACTGAGGACATTTTCGGATCACAAAGGCGATCTGCTGATCCAGGCACTCCAAATCTCTTTAACAGTGATATTTATATGTAACCCAAACATTTTTCCCTTTAATAGTTGCTTGGCATATTTTGTATGGAGTGTAATAAGAGCCTTGAGTTTTGCTCCTTCTGTAAAGTAGTCTTAAATATTCTAATAAAATATATTAGAATCCTAGTGAAACTGATCTTTGTCATTCCATTTTTCCAAGAGTGGATACTTTGAGATGAAGTAGGGCCGTACCAATGGCTTTACAAAGATCCACACAAAGTTGATATGGGCACTATGACAAATAGTTACCGGTATACTGTATTATTCCCATGCTTGTTTTTAATCAACTCCAATTTCAGGATGAAGAAACATTAGAGAAAAGCATGAATTAGGGTTGTTTGAATATTACGTTGTATACAATCACCATCATCCATAAGAAAAGGACAAATGCTTCCAATTTTTACGTCTTCCAGGATTGCTAGCACTATTATACTGCATCTGTCCCAATGCCAGAAAGAACACAAAAAATAGTATAATCTGCAGATTTTGCCACAAAATGAAATGTCCAACAGTCAACCTGTGTATTGCTTATCTACAAGAAGTAGATCACAATACAAGAATGAAAAGTTCAAGGTTATGAGTTCCCACAAAAAATATATCTATCAAAATTTCTATCCAATGTTTTAAAAGAACATTTAGTGATTTTGCAGGCAAAGAGATATTGGAAATGAGTGACTAATCTGAAAACCAGTTGGTGAATCTGTGGCAAAGCATGTGAAAAAGATGCAAAGCAGATAAGCCAGCAAAAATGAGACCAGAAATTGTACCATACAGGAAATCCGTGAAACAGAACTAATGCAATATAGGAAACACGAGGCTCTGAGTCATCTTGCTGTTCCTAGTATACGTCCAAAAAATTAAACATTTTTAAAATTTTTGTATCCCTTCTCATCAGTGTATGTACACTGACAGATATTCATGCACATGACATGTGAATTCAGGTATTTTGCTTCTAAACCATGGTTAGTGAGCTTAGTGTCTACAAACTGAGCTTGCTGTAAAATGCTGCCAGTGGGATATTTGTTTTAATTTTTAAATGTGACATTTTACTACCATTTATCCTTATTTAGTATATTTACTCTACAAAGTGGCTATAAAATTGATTAAATCAATGTAAATTATAGTGTGTTGACTGTAACATAATAAACATAATAAATTGTTAAGGGATTTAGATGTATGCTGTCAGTTGTGAGCAGGGTGGGTTCTACTTACCTTTCCTACTGGTTTGGGTTGTGACAGAAGTGTGTGTCTTGCGTGCTCACACATTCACATCGCATCTGGTATTGCCTCGAAAACAACCCTCTTTGTGCAATTTTCACCGGAAGGAACGATTTTCAGCCAGAGGACCAGTTCGGGGCATGTCCAGCCAGCCGTTGCTGCCAGTTCGGCAAGTGGGGGGAAATTCTCGCTACCGGTTCTAGGCAGGGAAACATAGTGAAGTGAATAGTATTTTGAAACCAATCGAGCTGCTGGTTAAAACAGCTGTGTCCATGGACAGGAGTATCAACAATGCCCCTGGACCCAGATGGAACCAAGTGGGAAGTTGGTAAAAGATCAACAGTTTAAATATGGAGGAACATCAGCAACAGGGCTAACAGCCTGCTGCTATTTTCATTCCAGCTTTCTTGGAATGGGAAGTACGGTATAGTATAGGATATAGTAACTTATGCCATATTTTTTTTCTTGTTTGGACTTCTCTGACTCATTTTATTTGACTGGAAGGCTATTTTTGACCTGATTTGAAAACTACCCATGTTTTACTTGATTAGAAGACTACCCACAAATTAAACTGTTCCCAAGTGCAATTGCCCATCTGTAGGGGGGGATGTGGTGGCTCAGTGGGTAAGACGCTGAGCTTGTGGATCAGAAAGGTTGGCAGTTCGAATCCCTAGCACCACATAATGGAATGAGCTCCTGTTCTGCCAACCTAGCAGTTTGAAAGCATGTAAAAATGCAAGTAGAAAAATAGGAGTCACCTTGGTGGGAAGGTAACAGCGTTCTGTGTGCCTTCGGAGTTTAGTCATGCCGGCCACATGATCACGGAGACGTCTTGAAATAGTGCTGGCTCTTAGTTTTGAAACAAAGATGAGCACCGCCCCCTAGAGTCGTGAATGACTAGCACATATGTGCAAGAGGAATCTTTACCTAATACCCCAGATCCATTATTGTAATCGTACATCACTATTACAAAAACTACACTGGCTGTAATATTACACTGGTATGTTTTCAGGTTTAATCCAAGGTGTTCTACGTTCTAGAATTTGTACATTGGGACCTCGGTATCTTGTTCCTAACCCTAACCATCCATTCAAACAGAATATTTTATATTAATATGGCTGGCTGTAGAAGATCCTACAGAGTTTGCCTATGGAGTCAAACAGGTTACCCCAAGAGTTTTGAATGTCCTTTTCCTTCATGATCTTCAGGAAAGGTGATGTATTCCGAATGATGGCATCTTCTGTACTGGATTGTTTATTTTTACTAACATTCATTATGTATAGTGTTACTATTTGTATTCTTTTGTATACAGGTAATCCTTGACCTACAACAATTCATGTAATAACCGTTCAAAATTATAGCGGCACTAAAAAAAAGTGACGTTTGACCATTGCAGCATCCCTCTAGTCACATGATCCAATTTCAGACACTGATTTATAACAGTTGCATTTTCCTGGAATCATGTGATCACCTTTTGTGACCTTCTGACAAGCAGTCAATGAGGGAAGCTAGATTCACTTAACAACTGTGTTACTAATTTAACAACTACAGTGATTCACTTAACAACTGTGGCAAGAAGGATCATAAGATGGGGGAAATGTCTCACTTAGCAACAGAAATTGTGGGTCAATTGTGGTTGTAACTCGAGGATTAATTGTACTATTCAGAATCAGTTGCGATTGAACTGATACAAACATTTCATAAACAAATAATATTGTGGTTGTTTTCAGTGAACCATGGCTAAATAAACCATCCCATTCATGCTATCCTTCCATCTATCCCAAACTAGTTGTCATCAACTTCCTAAACTTCAAGTATTTATGATATCTTGCTTGCAGCAGGTGAAGTTCAGCTCTTTATTCAGTTGCTGACATTCAGAACTGGCAGATTTAAAACAAAGACTAACTGCGCAATAATCCTCTGAAAAGGAAGGTTGCAGAGATCAAAAACAGATTATATCCAACTTCTATTGCTGCTCAGGAATGCTAACACCTGAACAGCTCCCATAGCAATGATGTTGTCTACAATAACATTAAAATGGTCACAAAAACAAACCCTTAGCAGGTGTATCATGAAGCATAATTGCAATTATGATTATATTAGCTCAGCAATATCTTCTTATTTTGTCAACAGAAGTGGTTTGACAGATGATGAAATTTGTTCTTTTTTTCTTTCTTTCTTTTTAAGCATTTCATAAACTGGCTGAGTCAACAATTCCTTTCATGTTTTATGGAAGGACTTTAAATGTTGAAATAACAGCCACATGTGTTAGCCTTCCCAGGCAGATAAGACACACAGCTAGATGAGCTAATACTATTTTATTGTAAGAAGACATTAACAGAATTTTGCAAGTCTGAAAGTACAAATAATCCATCATCTCTTTTAAAGCCAGAGGATTTAGGGAGAGTCCCTTCTGACTTTTTCTTTACCCATTACACAGATGTCCTAACCGTAACTGTAACCCTAACTTTTCTTTGCTCATTATGCAGCTGAGCTCTCATCTGACCTTTCCCTATTCCCTATTCCCCCCCATCAAATCTCATTATATCATGTGTACTCCTTTACTTTGGCATTGCTCAGATTTATTTAATGGACTACAGTAGTGGTCCCCAACTTTTCCACCTTGACAACCTGGCCCGGCTCAGGGGGGGAGGAGGGGAAGCATGTGAGTGGCAGGCACATGATGGCACAGCTCCATTGTTGTGAATGGCAAGTGCGCACGCCATCCACTTGCGAGAATGGAATTTTGCATGTGATTGGAGGGCACTTGTGCTTGTCCATGAAGCTCCACTCACATGAGCTGAGTATATTCATGCATGAAGTTCCATTTACGTGAATGGATCTTTGTGTGTGAGCACAAGCACCCCCTGTTCAAGTGTTCTCTGCACACCAGTGCAGTTTTGCATGTGTGAGCAAGGGCCTGCTCCTCACATGATTGGAGCTTTGCATGTGCACATGCTTGCCTATAGCTCGCAAGGCCCGGTTTCAAACAGGCAATGGCCTGATAGTGGGCCACAGCCCAGAGGTTTGGGACACCTGTACTAATATAACTTTTACCCATCCTAGTGATTTCAAATGAAAATATAGAAGATGTGAAGAAATGAAAAGAATATAAGAGGGGGGTAAGATAATATGGAAAATTTGTATTATTATATG
>JANHFT010003579.1:27621-49803 GCA_032467955.1 Pseudoxenodon macrops | reverse complement strand
AACATGTGCAGTGCAATGTGGGGGGGTTGTTGGCTGGCATGCATTCATACGCTAGCATGCGAGCACTGCCATTTTTGGCATGCAAGAACAAAAAGATTAGCCATCACTGGTATAGGGTTTCCTGCCTGACCAGAAGGTTGGACTAGAAGACCTCCAAGGTTCCTTCCAACTCTGTTATTCTGTTATTAACTTCAACTTCTTTAAGAGATAAGTAGTATAGGAAAAAGATCTATTCTGCAACATGCAACATTGGCATTCAGTTGGAGAAAAACAGTTCTGATAAATAAATCAAGGAAATTGATATCTTCAAAAAATCATTTTCCCACACAAATTATTTGAACTATAATGTCTCTTGCTGCCCTGCAATGCTCTTTCTTCCTCCCTCCTCGGAATCCATCCCAACTGAAGAGTAAATTTAAAAGAAATTTCAGGAAAGTTTTGTTATTCTGTTCAGACTTCAAAGGAGTATGTTTTATCTGTTTTTATGGATTTTCCAGTTTTGTAGGCTGTCCATTGGAGACAGGCAGCTAGTAAATTTGAATAATGGTGCTAGCTTTCTGACCATGGTTGTTTGCTTGCAGATCATCCAGGTGACATCTTCAGTCTCCGAATGGAATGGCATTTGCTTTCTTATTTATTGAATAAGTAAGTAATGTGAAATAAAGTAAGTAAATTGAAATGAATAAATACATTCTCATTTTAAATATTATCTTAAGAAGATCACAAATCATCATTCGTAAAACAGATCAAATGTGTGTTTTATAATACCACAAATGCGGTGGCCATCCATGCTCACTAAAAAAATGAGACTTGATCCCCTGAGATATGAAATATAAACAATACTAGGCACCTACATAAAAAAAGATATATTTTTTTTAACTTTCACAGCCTGTCAAGGCAATCCATCTTTTGCAGCTACATTGAATGTGGTTTAGAGGTAGTAGGATTTGAGGAGGAAAAACCATTGAGAGTCTCATAGGAACAGAATTGTTTAGTCCCAGTGCGCTCTTAAAATGCAGTTGTGGCACTGCTCTATTTGTTCCTGCCTTATTAACATATTGATCAACCATCACTCTTGAAAGCTTCAAGTACTCTAGGAAAAAGAGCTTTTGTACAAACTGGCTTCGTGCAGGATTCTCAATCTAGCTATTTGCACAATTTGTTTCCAAGGATAAAAAAAGATAAGAATTTTACTTGCTCTGAATTTTTTGTTGTAAAGCATAAAGTATCATAATACAGTTATAGAAGATGCTGTGATAAAAACATTAGGTTTCTACCGCCAGTCTACTGTACTTGCCAATACAGGGAATTAAGATATAAAATGAACCTCAAAATTTCTACTCTGAGTGGTTATCTTAATTTATTGTTGCTTACTTCCTGCTTTTGCTCAACCCTCCCACTCTCACCCCTGCCACAAGGTGGTAAGATATGAACTGGAAAGCTGCAGCTTCAGTATTAGAAACAGAATTGCTATGTTTACTGCTTTTGACAGTACACCTTGGAATAGACATCAGTAGTGATGTGTCTGCATCTTGTTTGCTAAGTCAAAAAGTCAATTGTCTTGCAGTTTTATTAAACTACTGCATGTGTTCATATTTATTATTTCAAACCCAAGATACACATAATATACAGCTACTTTTTAGAAGGGAGCATACAATCTTCTTTTATACATGAATATCTACAGAATATTTTTAAATCAAGCCATCCTCTTTCATACACATACACACATACAGTTGTCTCTGTAATTTGCAGTAATGCAAATGGATTTAGACATAGCTCCACTATCAGCACACCAACTAGATACCTAAAACCCTTCCATTGTGGAAAAAAAGCAGTGATTGTCAGGTATGGCAAAAATGTTCCCTTTTTATTTGTAAGAAGATATGCAGGGATTTTAGCACCACCTACTGTTGTTCATAATAGGCTATTTTTCATTTTAAAGTATTACCACTAAAATATAAGCAACACAGAATTATGTGTATTATTAAACAGAACTTGATCATACACAGTAAAGAGAAAGCTCTTTGTTCTAAAAACTAACATGTATATTACTAGCAGGGTGTGACTTCCGATTCAGAAGGTGGTTTTTTGTGCTCATCATTAAACACCAACTTCATAGTATTTGCATAATTTTGACTCGGGAATTAATTTGCAAGCAAGTTGTTTTTATTAAAAACAGAACATTTTTTCCAAGGAAGCCAAATATCCTGTAGTAGTCATGCTGAAGACAAAAGAAAGCAATTTAGAGGAGTCCTGTTTATCTGTTTTGTGCATCTTGCTCATGGATGGAAATTGTTGGTAAGAGGAACAATAGTTATCAGGGCTTGTACTAGCAACATCAAGTGATTACTTGCAGGAATGTCTTAATCACAGTGGTACTTAACATCAAAGTCAAGCTATCATCCTACATTAATGTTGTTCTTTCCAGTGCTATCAACTCAATTTCCATTAAGTTCAAATATGAAGCTAAATGCTGTGTCATCATGTGAATCAGATTTTTGCATTCTTCAGATTCCTCATGTTATGCACCAACAGGTAAATACAAGCCTTCATTCTCAGGTTAAGTAGCACTTACTGCATTATTTGACACTTCTGAAGGGAAGTGCCCTCAGATGTCAGTCACCATATCTCTAAGAAAGCACTCAGCTACAAAGGTCTGTGTGTGTTTTACTAATAACTTGCTGTTAAGAATTGAGAAGAATTTCTGGCAATTTAATACTGACTTTAAAATGCAAAGTAGGTTCAGACATGTTCCACGTTTGCACTGCTTCTCTCCAGTCTTCATACAAGTAGCTATTTTTTTTAAAAAATCCAGAACATTGCAGTTAATTGCAACTTCTCATAGCATGTAAGCCAGGAATTATAGAAGCCAAGTTTGAAAATATTTTATGGCCAATTGTAACTTTCAGGCTTTGACGCTCAAGATCAAGGAAGAATAGAGTGAAAGCAAAGCATTCAAATGTGAGTTCACTTTTAATGAACAAGATGGGATTATCTGGATAGTAAAGAAGATGTGACTGGAATTGAAAACATAAAAGAAGCAAGACATTTAATCCAAATTTGTTAATCGTCTTCCTTTTCAAAAACATATTTTATCATATAATAGATTTGGTTTCTAAGATGATTTATATCTGGATATCAGTTTACATTTGAGATGAACATTACTGCTTGTTTTACTATACCGTATTTCATTCTATCCTTTTCTTCCAACACTCTGTTAACAAAACAAAACAGCATCTTCAAAGCCAAATTGATAATACAATCTTTTTTCCTTTCAAGTTTATTACTGATCTCTAGTAATTAGTAAATTCTAGTAGAATCTAGGAATCTAGCCTAGATATTTTGCAAAATAATAAACAGTTTGTCCTATTCTCCTTAACAGCTCAGGTAGGTTTAACCTTTCTTAATAGTAAAAAATTCTGTAAACCTGTTTACCACACATCAATTTGCTCACAAGCTTTTCAAAATCACCTGTTTAAAACATGTGGACTTCAACTCCCAGAATTCCACCTGCTGGCTTGAGAATTCTGGGAGTTGAAGTCCATGTATTTTAAAGTGGGTAAATTTGAGAAACACGAGCTTAGCACATAATACTTTTTTGGTCAGGAAATATACATCTTCAAATCACATTACCAAATATCTGAGTTCTGAGGAATAAATAATATTGCTATTTGTGAAATATATTCTGAACCAAGCAAAACAGTGACAATTGAATCCACAGGCCAGCTTAGAATAGTTAAGATTGTCTGAGTAATTTTCAAACCTTCTTCTTTTCCCATTGTATTTTTTCTTCCTGACTCATTCATTATGCTTGGTTTCCCTGCTTGTAGACTTATCCAGTGGTTTCTATCATACAACTGTTCCTTATTTAGTGAGCTAAAACAGTTAAAAAAGAACACTAATGAAGAGCAGGTCATTGGACATTAATAGATTAAACTCTCTTCAACGTTTGCTGCATGGAGCCATGGGTGCTATCCTGGATATAAAGAAGAAAGAATATAAAGAAAGTCATTTCACTTTACTTACTTAATACTGCTAATAAACAGCATTCACAAATTGTTTGTCCAAGCCATATATTAACTGTTTATTACTCGTACTGCAATGAATGATCTAAAAACTAAGTATCAGTGAATATTGTTTGTTCTTGGATGGGAGACAATGAGGAAATACTAATCTAGAATGAAAAACTAAGACATTTGAAAAATTCCAGAAAGAAGTAATAACAGATTCATATTATTGGCAATAAAACAGACATGTCCATAAAAATCACAAAAAACTGAGTTTCAATCACGGGGGACTTTGGCTTCAGTGTATATATATATATATCTGTCATTGTAGCAGATTCAACATCCAGAAAAACGTTGTTTTCATGAAACCTCCCCAATCAAGTCCCTTGCTCTTTGTCTAACAAATATGTTTGAAGGAGATGGGTCATTTCTGAAGATTAAATCAATGATCCCATAAATGTCTTCAAAATAAACTCTCAAGAATATAGTTGCCAATATTTTGTCCAAAACCTGGAAACTGGAAGACGGCAAGTTTCTTGGAAAAAAGAGATCGGAAAGCCAAAGGAAATTATGAAAACCTGGCATTAAGTTTAAGAGAAAAAAATCCCTGCTTTCAACTTACTTGTATATTCTTTGGCTTAGGTGCTGACCAAAATGTTATTTGATACACATTTTGGAATGGTTAGGTAAGGCTGGAGTGTACAAAGACCAAGGCTTACTAAGCCAAGACAAAGGTGGTTTGATGCAACTTGTATATTTCTAACATTTAGAAGACAACCATGCTCACTGTGAGGATATGTCAGGCTTATTTCTAACTGTAGCTTTAGAAAATCTAATTTCTTTGGATTGACCATTACTGCAATACATTTTGCATCACACAATGTAATCCTTTCCATACTCAAACAATATTTATCAGCTTCAAACTTCTATGTTGTTTAAGAAAAATGATTACTTGAATGGAGTTTAAACATTCTTCAGTATAATTAAAAACATGGACCCAGTTCATAGGCTAAAGTTTTGAAGGTCAGCGATATATTGGTCAAAAACGAATATAGTTCTGTCATGCACATGTGAGAAATTCTGCTTTTACAAATACTTTGACATGCAAGTGCTGCTTAAATTTCAGTCCTTAAAATCAATATTGTGTGATTAAGTAGGGCATTCATTTTTATTATTTCAGACCTAATTTGTTAAACATGAAGGAAAACAATATGCAGAAAAATATCCAGCAATAAGTCCAGTTGCATTGAACAGGTGTTCTTCCCTCAGCAAGAAAACACAGGATTGTAACCTAAAAATTATTCTGTACAGCAATATCCACAATCCTAAAGATACAATGTACAATTTAACATAATGAATCAGAAAGCAAGCATGTTTGCTTGTTGTAATGTTGTGGTTACACGTGTTGTGTTTTCGGAAAAATATGAAAAGCACAACTTTTAGAAAAATACAAACTCTAGCACTATGTACACATTTACACAAGGGATTTGCTTAACCTCAGATGCTGGTTGTTGTTGTTGTCCCCAAAGCACATCTTAAAAATCTCTGTACTTGAGAAGAGAAATGGAACCATCACATGCAACTATGTAAACAATGCTAAATGTGTTTTGTACTTTGGAATAAACAATCACAAGGAACACTGTAACTCGAAACGGTTGCTGCCTCCCTTTGATATACCAGGCAAGGGAGAACAGAATAGAAATGGTTACAGGAAAGATGTTTTTATTGATGAAATGAAAAACTCGTAATTTTCTGACTGCCTTGCTTTAAAAAAATAATTATACAAGATTCAGGTGTTCTGCAATAGTACATTTTTAGACAGCAACTATTTTTAACCAAGCAAAAGGGGGGGAGGGGACTTTGGACAATGGATTCATTTAAAGTGCTGTCTTCCTGAAAGTACAGCAGCTATTAAAAAGAGGAAGGCTAAGTATTTGCTTAACATACCTAAAAATCTATTGCTTCCCTGTCCCCAGAGAAAGAACAAAAGGGTATTTGAGTATTCGGTCTATCTCATCTCAGAAGCATAGATACATGCATGCTAGGGTGTGTCAAAGCAATTTTAAAAAAGTGTAGATAGAGCTTGCATCTGTTTCCCATCACTTTCTCTTCTCCAAGGGTAATGCAGATGTCATTCATTACAACTCCCCTTATTCCTAACCAATTGTATGGAGGACCCCAGGTTGTGAGAGAGGCATGAGATATGGTTTTATCATCACAACACCTTTGATTCTGTCTAACAACATTACTCATAGCCTTAACTATATTTAATGCTTCACACTTAGTACTGCAATAGTTGGTCTCATCTCCAGGTTTAAGCCATGTCCCCTTATTTATTATCTCATTATTTTCCCATGGAAGCCCACTTGCAATCTTCTTCCAAATGTGTCAGGATGAGCTCCCTTGGGTGCTACACAAAACTGGGTAGATAGGCAGAATATAACTTTTTAAAAAAAGCCTTACAGAGTAACCAGCCAGCATGGTCACTAGGAATTCTTTTGTTTTTTTATCCCAACCGAAACTACTTTGATGATGATGATGGACTTAAGAATAATTGTGATTATTTGTATAATTAGACTAATATTGTTAAATAGTTATGGAGGTGATATCAGTATCTTCAATATCTGGGCTTATCCCCTTTTCTTTTCCAATCAATATGGGATCTTATCAGTCACTTGTAATGTCACCTGTGCTTATGTGCAGTCATTACAGTGTCTATTATTTCTATTTCAAGGAACACAGTCAATCTGCAAGATCTGAAGGCTTCATGATTCTATATTTTGTTTTCCCATATATTACAAAATCAGTTCTAACTTCTTATGTCTATGCTCTGTAGAGTTTTTCCAATCTTTTTTTTTTTAAAGGTGATCTTTCTTTAAAGAGAAAGAATATTATTCACATTTGAGGATTCGAGGGATTTAAAAAAATGTTTTTGGTCAAGTTGCTAAAATACCTGTCATATCTGTCAACTGTATATTAAAAGAATGTGTACTATGAAGCCCTTTCCCAATGTATGTTATAAATAACAAATCTAAATATATCCAAGAACGCATGTATATTTGGAGAAAAAGATGCATGCCCTAGAAGGCACTGGGGTTAATATACATGCAACAGACACCCTTTTTTCTCCTTGTCTTCGTTCTGCAAAACAAATATCAACAACAAATGCATCAGTCTTATACAGTAGTCCATTTTTAAAAGTTGCTTTTTTAATTGCACAAAGCAGAGTGGTTGCATTTTCTCTAACAAGAAGAAGCTGCAAGTGTTGATATGACTAATTTCAGTGATGGATGGAAGAATGTTCGGAAAAGTTCAAGGTCTCCATTTGTTTAAGCAAACTAGACATTCTGTTCTAGTCAAAGTTGTTCACAATCAACTTTGTTTTGTTAAAACTTCGTTGGACTGACAACACATATCTGGCCATCCAATTTTATATAATCATCAAAGCTGGAATATCTACTTTTCTGATTTTGGTCTCAGTTATGTCTGCTTCAGCCTCTGTTCTAATTCATGTTGCTGCTTAATTAATCGTTCTATTTCAGTTCCAAGAGTTTGTAGGTTATCCTTTGAAAGAAAGAAAAAAGACAAATTGTTAGCAAAACTTCCAATATTTAAATTCAAATAGAATTTGAATGTAGAATTACATTCTATATTCAGAATGTATTTAAGAGTGTTATCTGAACCAGCACGGACGTATAAGATACAAGATGCATTCACTTAGTCATGCATTTTTAATCAATGCAAAACTCCTGAATTAAGTGTGATAATCATAATTTGTTCTACATTTCTGATTCAAGAATTCAATCTCTATTAGCAATAGCACTTAGATTTCTATACCACTTCACAATTTACAGCCAGCCCTCTCTTAACAATTTACAGAGTCAGCATATTGCCCCCAACAATCTGGGTCCTCATTTTACCGACCTCGGAAGGATGGAAGGATGAGTTATCCTTGAGCCAGTAAGAATCAAACTGCCAAACTGCTGGCAGCTGGGAGTCAGCAGAAGTAGCTTGCAGTACTGCATTCTAACCACTGCGTCACCACACCTCTATTCCTTTAAAAAGAGGCACTCTCTTATGTAATTTTTCCCCCAATTATCCACCAACAAAATAAAATAGTTCAGATGCCTTAACAAATTCTACAGTACTAAAACAAGTTTAAAATGGCAACATCAAGCAAAAGAAAACCTATTTAAAGCTGATTTAATTTATTTCAGTTTCTTATTTTCTTAGTCAAATCCAAGTTCTTATTTAATTCATATAAAGACTTATATGAAAAGGTTCAGCATCAATCGGACAAAACCTTTTCATATGTTCCTTTGGAATTTAAGAGTGGGATTCTGGTTCTTATTTCACTTAGTTATAAACCAATTTCAATTAGTTATAAAGTAAAAAATGTAATAGCTGGGGCCATAACCTTTTAAGCTAAAACACTCATCTCTTCAGTACTGACATTTATATTTTTAAAATTTATCATTAGTCTTCTATGCCATCACCTTGCCAAGGAGACTTTAGGAGCTTATAGTCATACAATTAAAATACCATATTAAACATTAAAATAATAAATAAGAACCGGGCTTTGAAAACTGTAAAAGATATATTGAGACACTTTCACTTTCCAGTCAGTCTTTGAAGCAGACATTTTGGCCTTAAATCTAGTCAGTCATGAGAAGATTTCTTTAAGTACAGATTAGTCCTAAAAGGGATAGAGGTGATGAATTTCAATTTGTACTATCCTAGTTGGTGATTAAGGAATTAGCCTAATTTTGTTCTTGCTCTCTTTTTAATATTTACTCTTAATCGTAACAGGAATAAAATTGCCCAAACTTACTGACATTGCCCCGTGAACAGAGAGCTTTTGGCCAGTGGTTCAAAGACAAAATTGCCTTAGAATACCTATTTCTGTTACCAGCAGAAATAATGGGCAAAGAGTTTCTCACATGTACAATTAAAGTCTCCACAATAAAATTATCTTTCCCCAATAGAGTCCTTGTGTTCCTGAAGGGAAATCCCCATGTTACCTAACCCTCTCATCCCCCAGAAAGACATCTGAGGGGCTTCAGTTTTGGAATTAATAATGACTGCTTCTTTTGTTAAACATCTCATACAATAATTTAAGTATATATTTATTTCATTTTGCTTAAAACAAGAATATACCCAAAATTTAAAAACATTATCCTAACTGTTCTGAAAATTGCTTCCCAGTGTGTTTAGAGTAAAAACCCTAATTCTAAGCAAATTTCTTTTACTGTAACATTAGACTTTTTTCTTAATGGAAATTTCTATTCAAACTCGCGGTTCATTTTCCTGCACAGTCCCTAAAGTGTTCTCACTGTCCTGCAATTTTTAAAGCTACTGTGAAACGGTGCACAGTATTTTATAAAGTATATTGTGGTGTGCTATTTTAATACTCACTTTCAAGGTAATATTTTTCAATAAGGTATCCTCCAGGACTGCCTGAAGTTTCCTGTTTATCTCCAGAGAGAGTTCTAATGTTAGTCCACTGTCTGCAGGGTGTGATGTATACAGAGAGGCCATGATCCCACCGCGCCGACTTAAATGTACTTTATTGAAATCCGATGCTTCAGATGAAAGCGTCCCAGCTTCTTCCCGCAAAATGTAACTCTGGATTATTCTGCATAAAAAACAAAGTAGCGTAAGACAATGTCACAGAAAAATTGTGCCTTTGTAGGAAGGTTCTGATTCATTTGCTTCAGTCTTACACCATAACTAAAAAAATCCATTTTTTATGCTTTACCAAGAGCATGACTTTTAAAATGTCAAGAATGTGAAGTCCTGTATTGTAATTTTGGAAGAACGGGCCAGGATGCTATTTATCTCTGGCATATGATTAAAGACAATGGAACAACATATACATGCTTATTGAATTACAATTCTCTATGCCAAATGAGAAACAAGGATATGTTTAACATCAGTCACAGTGGCATATTTCATGGCTTGCAAACTAGACGAGATGAGTTCATAGATAGTGCTAAGCCAAATCAAAGGAAACTACAGGCTAAGGAGGTTCAGGGCAAAGATGCTCAACTATGTCTTGGGTCATTTCTTCTCTCCTAACTTGGACTAAACCATCCTCATGCAATTGCAGAAGATCTGCAATTTCCAAGTGGTTTGTAAAACATATTTTATGTAATCATTTCTACCAAAAATCATTTAGTTGCTCCAGATGGCAAGAGTTAGTTCAGTGTTCTGTTTACAAATGACAAAGTATCACCATAGAGCTAATTTTGTAAATTCTTAGAAACTTTACCACATTGGATATTGTTTTAAGGATCAGATCTTTGTACCATGTAAGTTTCAATTAGCAATTACAAAGTTGGAGAACAGTAATGATATATTCTGCCAGGGTACATATTAAACATTTCATTGCAAGTACGTGCAGCCACACAATTACTTCAGAATATTGAATGGCAGAGTTAACACAAATATTTTTATATGAACTTGAAGAGTTAGCTCTAAAATAACCCAGTGAAAGAACAGTGCAGGAATACATTTAAGTTAATGACTTTCTAGCAAGTAATTATTTTTGATTCAGTTTATTGTGGACTATTTTCAGAATCATTTTCATAATAGCACTGACTGTTATATGCATCAAAACATAAATGTTATATTTCTAGAGTTTAGTCATCAGTGCTATCTTCATTTAATTTCAGAGCAAGTTCTGTTTTTACTATTACTAAGAGAGTCTTTTTACTGAATTCATATAGAAGGCTGGGAAATGGAAATTTCCCCTTTTATAGTATACGTGTCTTTTTCCTTACTCAATAAAAAGTGAAATACCTGGGGCTATTTGGAAAAGGCTACCACTATTTGAACTTTTACTTCACAAATGTGCTGTGGGCAATACTAGGGTTTTACTGTGCCTTCTTCTTTTCCTAGCTAATGAGAGGTACATACTTGGTTTTTTTCCGGATTTCTTCCACGAGTTGTTTGATATGATCCTCCATGAACTCCATCTTTTCATTTTTTCGAGCATGTGCTTTCTGCAGTCTTACTATACGCTCAATCAAGATAGTCTTGTCCACTTCAGGAAAATGATCAACTACTACTGAAGAGCCAGTGTTTTCTGGTGAACGATCTTCATTGCTGCTCCGAGCATTAAGAGACCCTGCCAAACCAAGTGCATCTTAATTGGACTGTCCAGTTTTAAGAAAAATCTTCCTCCTTCCGCCCATCCCTTTGATTCTTTCTCCTCCCCCACCTCCCAAGTGTGTATCTTCAGAATTAAGTCCTGTTTTGTGTCTGTTCAGAAACTAACAACATTCATGAAAGTCGCAGTTCTTTAAATGGAATTAATTTTGGCAAGAAAAATAAAAAAGAGTTAGAAATAGCTGCCATAAACATTTTGAACCTCAAAGTGAATATTTGGTACCAGCTATAGATTACATAGATTATTGGAAACTTCTCTAGCAAGAACTAGTAATTGATCTTTAGCTCTAAAGTTTTATAGAAAAAATAAATTTTAAAGCAACAGGGCCAACAGGTAATGCATAAACTGAATCTTCATTTGTTTCTCTCCAACTTTTCAGACAGCAGTTTTAAATCACCAAAATCTTATTCAGAGGAATCTCTGAAGATTAAAAAAAACAAACAGAGATGGAAGGTCAAAATCTTCAAGGATTACTTAGATATTCCACGATGGCCTCACAGAACCACAATTGCATTTCATGCAGAAGTCGCAAACTAAGCCGTTTTTCAAAGACCTCCCTGACTCCATTTGTTCTGTTTGTGTATTCATTTTGCAATAAAGAACATATGGCTCTCATTTTTTGTGGGATTCTTGGACAGAATGACTGAGATATGGAAATCAGAAAAAACAAAAAAACATTAAATGTCAGCAAAAGGCGAATCTTATAACATCCAGAATTTGCTTGGGTATGAAATTGCCTACAGATAAATGATGATGGTATTCTTAAAGAACTGAAAATATAGCAGAGCCAGCTTGTGCTATCCTCAAAATATCAGCAATGGTGTGTCAGCAATTGCACAAATTAATAAGTGATCGCAAGAATGAAAGAGCAGGGCAGCTCACACAATACAGCTTTTGTTGGCTGAAAATTAGCTAGACTTGGAAAATTCATCACAACAATGCGTAGGTGAGTTAAGTATAGAAAATTGAAGTGTTCTAACTGCATATGAGCGTAACACATTATTTGCATTTACTATCTTAAAAGTATTTTCATCTATGAATACATTCTTATAGATGTACAGTACACAGTTTTCAAAATTTGCCTAAGTTTATCCCATGATATATTAGTGTGAAATTATTCTGGATCTGGAAGATCACAGAAACGTTATGCTTTCAGGGAAAAATCAAGACAAGTAGTTTGGCTAACTGGAATTGGGCAAACATGTACATATTCAAGTAAGCCATGATCTCTAGGAAATTTCTAACAACTGCTGGGGAAGAAGGTATTCTCATGGCAGATTTTTACAGCCATAGCTTATGTTATTCGCATTAGCATTGCTTTGTTTCCTCACAAACCCAGCAAAATAACTCACCTGATGAGCTGGAACGACTCCCCATGCTGCTGACTTCTTTATCACAACTGCCATTTTCAAGGTTATCCAATTTTCTTCGTGCTAATGAAACAAAACACAAGATCTTTGATGCAAAGCTGATGTTTTAATTCCCAGGTCAAATACACACCACAGAAGCCAATGTTTGAGAAATGTTAACCTTGCTGAAGTTGCTTGATGAGATCTTTAAGATTTGCAGCATGCTTTCGCTTCTGTGTCATGAGTTCATCTTTTAATTCCTCTGCCTTGGTGTCCAAGTCTGCAAATGATTTCTGTTGAGATGTCAGTTCCATCTCCAGCATCTGGACCTTGTTCCTGTGGAGCTCGTCTTCCTTCTTCAATTTATTTGCCTGAAAAATGACATAAAATCAGCATTTCCTTTCCACAGTATATAATTTAAAATACTGGGTTTTTAAAAATAATAATAATAAAAGAGATTCAAGACCAACTTGCAAAGTTTGGTCTGCTGAATGATTTGTCTGGTTCATCCTACTCAATTTATTCCAGGTCAATAGATTGCTCCTTCAGGTTTTTTTTTGCAACATGGATTTACCATGGAAAGCAGAAAATAAGCACAATTGTTATGTAGAAATTTAACCTTTAGAGGGTGGTTCAGGAATTTCATTTTAATAAGGTTTCAATCTGGATTATAGAACAGAAAACATTAAAACTAAATTAAGCAATAAGACATAATAAAATAACACTCTTTTAAAGAGTCTTATTTAAACCAATGTTGGTCAAAATCAGTAAACACTATATAGAATAAAAATGTATTTGCTGCCTGCTTGAAGTCATTTAAAGGGATACTCTCCCATGGGGAGAGATTCAAACCAGGGGCTTGCCAGCTGTTCCCAAATCATAAAGCGTATCCTAAACCCTAAAAGCAAAAGTTGCATTTTTGCAGGTTAACTATTTATTATCCATTGGCAGTTCATAGTTCCCTACAACCACACAGGAATTAAAGTTTATTGTCATGTTATGCTTTATGTGAACAAATGGAAATGAAATGCAAGCAAGATATGGTGCCTATTGATAAGGAGAAAACTGGAATCTAGGATTCATCTGAAAACCATTTAAAATGGATCAAATTCACCTAGGAGGAACCAAATGCAATTTTGGAAATGTCCCTTGATCCACAGGATTTGCAGGTAAGGTTATGGAGGAAATATCCCCCTCCCCCCCAGTATTTCCTTGCTTTGGGACATGTCCAACACATGTGGTAGTAAGTCCCATGTTGATGATTACATTTTCAACAGTTCATGATCTAATGGGGAACATTTTGACCAATTTCGCTGGGGGTAAATGCCACCTATAAAACATTTTATACATGTTCTCCTTGTATTCAGCCAACATCCTCAATTTGTAATTTTTTTGCCATACTTTTTTCCATTGCTCTAACTCAATATTATACCCAAAGATTTTTGCAGATAATCATTGTTTCTTTCACAATTTCCATAGAGGCAATATTTCACTAGCACTTTGATTTACCAGTTCATCTCTTGCTTGATTAACAAGTTCTAGCTGATTCTGAGACTCTCTCTCCATGAAGGTTAGCTTATCAAGCTGCATCTGTAAGGAGTTGGTTTCTGACTGGAGTTGGGCATTCTTCGTGGTTAGTTTTTCGGTGAACACTAACAGCTCAGATTCTCTTTTTCGACTGCCATCTATGTCCTTCTGGAAGTCGCTAAGCAGAGTGTTCAGACTATCCACTTCTTCCTTCCAAGAGTTCATTTCTTGTTCATCTCTAAATCAAATATATATTTTAAAGAGTAAAATGTGGACAGCAACCCAAGCAAGCAAAGATCTCTTTCTGATTTAACTCCACTGGGCAAATATAAATTGTACAGCTGAAAACACATCACCAATACCTGCAGAGTATGTGCAGCCTGACATTCCTTAGTACCCTTATCCCACCCTAATTTATTTTGGTTAAAACAGACAGAAAATGTATCAAACAATAGTAGACTAGTTACACTAGTCTGGACCAAGTCTCAGTATGGGAAAACCTGCTCCATATATAGGGTATTTATTACCTACTTAAGCAAGTAGTTGTAGAAAATTAGAACATGAGGTGATTCATAGCAATTATGGTAAACAGTTGTAACTGCTAAAGGAAAATGTATTTGATGACAGGAGTCACTTCTAATATTAGGAGGTTACACACCAGCTTCAAACTGCAATCAATCCAACAACATATTTTGTGGAAATGGGTTTCAGTGTTTATTGGCAAGAAATGCTTATGTTACACATTGTAAATCCAAAGGGAAATTAGTGACACTGAAACATTCCAGATAATTATCATTTATAAAACCTGTGAGCTATATTGTGGTTCTCCAATTACATAATAGTTGTTTTATTTAATATGTTAGGAAATATGTAGAAAAGTTATGGTAAATTATCAATTTTATTAAGACACATACAATAAGATAGAATAAAATTTATCTTTGCAAATGTTACTGAAAAGAACTGATTTTAACTTTTTAAGAATGATTCATTTTAAGCTTATAAATACACACTATAAAAGAGAATGCTTATCATACGTATTTCAAAAGTGAGATCATATTATTTCAAATAGCTGAACTAGCCAGCATTTATAGCCATGATTGTGTTTATATAAATATAACAAAATCCTAAATAATTAAAGATATATAAAATATAAATAATTTTTATATTTAATATTAGCCTAGCTGTAACATTTTTTCTCTCTTGAACTTACGATTACAACAATTTAAACACAGAGCTACATTGCATTGCAACAAATTTTAGAAATATTAAACAATAGCATTCTGACTTTGAAATACCCTGGTTTGAGTTCAAACTGCGTCAAATATCATGCAAGCATTTTGAAAATGGTTGAATCATTTTGAACATGAAATTTGAACTATGAGGTGCAGCAGTATTAAACAGCAACAAAGTATTGCTTGGTATTCGTGATGTTACATAATTAAGTTAATTTTATTTTTAAAAACCACTGCTTATTGTGTGGAGGTTATTTTGTTGCACCAAACAGAATTTTTCAATTTGAATGTGCCACATATAAAAATATTTCCATTGTTTAAAATAAAACAAAGAATTACAAACTTAACCTTTATACCTTTGATGTTGCTCCTGCAGCTGGTCTACAGTTTTCACTTTCTCTAGCAAATTATGAATTTCAGCTTTCTGTCGATTAATAAGTTCTCTGTATTTTGATAACTCATCTTCTGTTCTCAACCGTTCATCTTCTAAACATTTGACCTGATACAGAAACAAAGGCAATTCATCAACATAAACAGCATTTTATATAATATGTTTCAGTAGTTTTTCACGGCATTAAAATATCTTGAATAGACATGCTAGATGATGTTCAGCCTACTTTCTCTCTCTTTTTTTTTTCATTTGCTGTTTTCTCTTCCAAGAGATTCCAGAACTATTTTGGAAGTTTTAACTTTCATAAAAACTTTCATCAGAAAATAAGTTACTTTGATAAATATCAATTTGTCAAAAGAAGCCAAATGTGAATTGTCAATTATAAGGTGTCTTATTTTCATTAACTATTACTCAAAATACAGACATAACACTAAATTACAATTAATCTAAAACTGAGCAAGAAGCTTTGAGTCTCCTCAAGAGAAAAATGCACTACTGTATGAGACCTGGTCATTGTAGAAATGAAAAACTGAATTGACTTGTTAATGAAATGCAATCATTATGATGACACAGGAAATAATTCATATTTGGGAAAATGTATGATCCTTTGTTGGGAGTTTTTTTAATGTGGTTTTAGGCCTCCAAATTGGAGAAAACCCATTCATATTATAAAGTAACTAAATGGGTCAGTGAAGTGGGTTTCAACTTGTCCTTAAGCAATCAATTATGGATGGGCAAAAAAAAAAAGAATGAATAAATGAACAAACAAATAAACAAATCCTTATTTTTCAAAAACACTTGTCCCATAAAGTATGGAAATCTTGTGGATACTTGTAGAACAGGGGTGTCAAACTCGCAGAGTCATGTTGTTGTCATGTGAAATATCGCAACTCCCCCTCCCCTTTGCTAAAATGGGGGCAGATGTGGCCAGCACGTGATGCATCCAACTTGCAGACAGCAAGTTTGACACCCTTGTTCTAGAAGAAACAAAAGTTCAAAGAAAATAGTATCCTGGGTTTGGCAGAAACCTAAGGCTTTCTCATATTGAATAGTGGTGTATGGCTTCAATAGAATAGGCCCTCCAGTGGTATCACAGATGCTGTTCCCATTAAGGGACATGAAAATATTATATTTCCAGCACCAGGCAAAGGTGCAATTAACACAACAATGTATTGTTGTATTGCTAGCAGCAGTATTTTGCATTTATATCTTTACTGCATAAACTTTTATTTAAAAATTGGATTTCGTTTTTAGAAAGGGTTACAAAGTCTTCAACCCTTACCTCCCCAGCCCTTGATTTAGAAGAAATTAAACGGTGAAAGTTCAAATAGCAACAATTAGATCCACATTAGCAGCTGGTAATTCTGTGAAGCTTTTGAACGCTGAAATATTTCACAAAGCTATCTAACTGCTATTATGGTTTTGAAGATTCTGCTGTTCAAGGAAGTCACATTTTTCAACAGAAGAATAGGAAATGAAGGTTGCCACAATATGTTTGGACTTCAGCAATAAACGATAATTATATGGAATGCATAAAATTAAATAGCTCATAAAACAAAATTTCTTTTCAGTAGCCTAGAATATCATATTTTGCACTATCTCTAACTTTGCTTATAACACTGACTTCGTAGACGGATTTTGGCTCACTTTTATGATAATCCTTGGATTTAAGCTCAAAAAAGCTAAGCATTGCCCTGAATTTATGGCTGTATTATAATTTCAGAAATAGCTTAATTTCCATAGAAAAATTAACTCTTCCACCTGTGAACTCTAGAAGAAGAAACCTTTTATTCATTGTTTCATATATGCTTTCAAGTCCTAATTTTCAGAAGCAAGCACACTTAAAGGATTAATTATTCAACAAGTACATCTGCATTAGACTTTTGCATTGTGGATTGCCTTTGAATTTGCTACTCTCCTAATTTTTATTTAATATCCATCATCATTAACATCACTTAATATCCAAATAATAATGTTGAGTTAGATCATCTCTTGGCAACACAGTTAAGTAAGTTCAATTCACTAAGGACACTCAACAGTACATCTCTGTCTTGAGTTATCCAATTGATACCATCAAGTTTTGCTGTCAAGGTTCTTGACTCTGGAGTCTTTCCATCTCTGACTCTGGATGGGCTTGCTCTCTCACAGTTCATGTGTAATTTAGGGCACTAAAAACCTTGGCTACACTGAAGTGTTGCTTTTCATTATCTATCTATCCATCCATCCACCCACCCATCTATCTATCTTCTATCATCTTGTGAACATAAAGTAGGGTCAAATGCTGAGATGCATAGCAGCAAACTTTTAAGAAACAAATAAGCCATATGTACAACCACATGTTAAAGTATCCTTGACATTACCATCCTCCTTACAGCTAAATTAGATTTTCTTACCTTTGTCCTTAATGTTCGCAATTCATCCATGCCTTCCTTAAATGTTCTCTTCACATCTTCAAGTTCTTTTATCTTGGCATGATGGACCTTTGGAGGAGAAAAAAAAAATCCTAAGACATGTTTCATTTGGAGAGATGACTTTCAGCTTTCTTCCTGTTAGATGTTATTTTTACAGATCTCTTTTTCCATAGCAATATTTACTGTATTTTTTGGAGTATAAGACGCACTTTTTTCCCCTCTAAAAGGTGCGTCTTATATTCCGAATGTAGCTTTTTCTAAAAAAAAATTCCAGTCCTAACAGGTGCTAGTGATCTTCCCAGCTTTGGAGGCTTTTTTCATTGCTACTCCCTCCGAAGAAGCTTTTTTTCCAGCCCTAAGGAGTTGCTAATGATCTTCCCAGCTTTACAGGCTTTTTTTATTGCTTCTCTCTATCAGCTATGCTTTAGAAGCTTATTTTCAGCACTAACCGGGGATAAAATAATGTGCAGAAGCTGACCAGAATAAGGACGCTATTCAGATGAATACCTGGTAGGTAGATTTTCTTCCTATTTTTCTCCCCAAAAAGTAAGGTGCATCTTATACTCCAGTGCGTCTTATACTCCAAAAAATACGGTAAATTTTTACAAAAAAGCAAGTAAAATATTTTACCTCTAGGTGATCAGATTTCTCTTGCAATTGTTTTTCTAATTCTCCTTTGGTAAGTCGAAGTTTTAGGTCCAATTCATTGGATTTGATTTCTTCAGATTCCTAACAGCATTACAGTTGAAAAATTGAAAAAAACATAGAAGATGAGATTATGAAGCAGGTTTAAATGCCCTCTCCAGAACACTATATCTATTTAAATATTATCTCAATTGTCTTCATGATGTAATTTGTACATTAAAATATTCATCATAAGACATATTTGTTGCAAAATTTATTTATCTCTCTTTCATTTACAGTCAACCTAAAAGCTGTTTGTTTTAGTAAGTCAGCTTTGGAAACAAATAGTTGCTTTTCATACCAGCAAGAAATAAGCAACGTATTGTAACTTTCTGTAGTGAGACTGACATACTCCCTCACATTCTAAACATGTGGGATTTTGTGGAATGACTAAATTCCTTTTGCACATTGTATTGAAAGTGGGACAAATAGATGCAAATCTATGACAATAGAATAGAACAGAACAGAATCTGAAAGGAGCCTTGGAGGACTTCTAGGCCAACCTCCTGCTCAAACAGGAGACCCTATACCATTTCAGACAAGTGTCTGTTCAGTCTCTTCTTAAAAACCTCCAGTGATAAAGCACCCATGATTTTTGAACGCAAACTATTCCACTGGTTAATTATTCTCACTGATAGGAAGTTTCTCCTTAATTCCAGGCTGCTTCCCTCCTTGGTTAGTTTCTAACTATTGTTTCTTGTTCTGCCTTCAAGTGCTTTGGAGAATAATTTGACCCCCTAATCTTTGAAACATACCATTAAATATTGGACTCCTGCTATCATGTCATCCCTAGTTCTTCTTTTCTCTAGACTAGACAACAATATCTTGATCTATTAAAGATATAACTGCTTTGAGCGCTCAGCATTTCCAACAATAATTGAGCAAGTTTAGAGACAACATCAGATGTTAAAACAAGAACATCTGTTTATTCTCTGTGTGATGGATGATTACTGTCCCCCTGGAAATAAGTTAGCACGGCTTTCCTGCAAATTATATTTAGCTCCTCTCAAGACCAGCTTGAATATTATTATTAATATTGAATACTATTAAATATATTAATACCAAAAAGAATGAAGATTTTTTAAAGAATGCAATATTGTCTACAATTGAGTAACTACAGAAACTGGGCTTCTCTGAGGTGGGACATAAAACTGCCTATTTTAAGAAAATAATTCAATATTGAGAAAAGATGAACTAATGACAGCACATGACACTGTTATAACTATTTGATACAGGGTTCAAGTCTATATTGGATAAAATTAACATGATCTTTTGTATCATCACATCTAAACTGTGATATATGTATGTTATCACCCTCAATTTCAGACAGAATGATTACCCTGTGTATTGTGTATTGTAAGAAAAGATTTACAGTATATGAAAGTGAAATTAGATCATACCTGATATGTTTTTATTATTTCTTGGCAATTCTTTCGTATCTGGTCAGCTTCCTCCTTGGCTTGAGTTAACTTTGCTGTTGCCTCTTTAAGGCGATCTTTGGTTTCCTTGAAAATGATTTAATAATTACTAACAGTAATTTAAATAAAAATATTGATAAATTAAAATCCACACAGACATAATAGCATTCTATTTCAATTCATGGTGGAGCAGAGGGTCCCAATGAGAAGTTCCCAAATGTGATGCATCCAAAGCCATACATGTATAATTCTTTAGTTCATTGTAATTTTCTATCTTCCTGTTCAGAATGTTTAAAGTGACACAGATAAAAAATAAAAATAAATGCATTGAAAGTAATACGATCAAAGTGGTTAAATTATCTTATTTTCAACTATCTTTCTTATTTTGAAAGAACCAAGTAAAGACCCAAGATCTTCCAAAAACGTTGTGTATCCATTCAGTTAACATACAAACTTAAAAATTAAATAAAAAACCTAGACAAGAAATTCCTAGACAAGCAATGATCTTAAAACCCTCATAGATCTTTTATAAAATGAAACATACTAACCTTGTGTAAATCCACTTCAGCCTTTAATTTGTTTTGAGCCCATTTTACTTTGATCACATAAGAATTGACTTCTTCTTTTAATTTTTCAATATCTCGTGACATTTTGGTGGTTTCATTTTCCTTTATAAAAGATAATTTTAGAATACTTATGTAAATTGAGCCTATGTTGACTAATAAGAGTTTAATTTACTATTCTGCAAACAATAAATGTAATCGTAATGGTTTAACCAAAGTGGAGCATAAAATAATTGAATTTTCTTGACTTTTAACAAATCTACCTGCCTGCCTCTATTGGGCTGGTGACAATGGAATATTAATTCCTAGAAGAACCTGAATGTACAATGTGATGTGATTGATATTGTAATGTTAATCAAGGAATTGTAGAATTGGAAGTGGATGTTTAACTTGCCATATAAATGTCAATTAAAACTTTTGAGAACCAGGTATCGGTTCCATAGACAAAAGATTTTCCACAGACCAGAGGGGACGTGGTTTTGCATGCTGCCTGGGGCTTCGCTTGATTGTGTGGACCAGTTGCTGGCATGCTGTTGGGGACCCCTGAATTAAAGCATTTCTGCAGCTGGCCATTTAGTCTTTGCCTGGACATAGTCAATAAAAACAATGTTGCCACCTCTTTCAGTAACTGATGCTAATGTCAAAGCTTCTGATACTATATGGTATCATACCTGAATTTATTAAAACATTTGTTATTTTTCTTTTTCCCCTCACCTTAATTTTAGTTATTTCCAGTGAGTAAATCCTTTTTTTTCTATTTTAAGAAAAATAAATCTTACATTGAAAATAAATTGCAAAGGCAGAAGGGGGTCTTTACATATGCAAATCAGCCTTCTGACCAATTAGGCTTTTCCTTTGTTATGAGGCACAAACACTTTTAACCTCACATATAAACATGCCTTTAAACATAATTTAGACTGCACCTAATTCAAATTTCACCATTTGGGGGCAGCAAATTCTTCATGCTGAAGAGTGATCAGACAACGGGAGTATGAAGTAACTCCTTTTCAACTTATCACTTTACAATACCATAACATTCCTTGTTTCTTTGTTTTATAATGAAATAGTTCTAATTCTGTAAAATATTAGTTGCCTGAATAAAATTAGAGGGTCAAGAAAGCTATCTTATAATAGACATGACATATAAACAACAATATTATTATGATTGCAGTATTTTATAAGCAGCTACACTTAGTTCCTTTTTCCATAAATTAAGAAAAATTAAAATACTCAAGAAAGTAACACAGATAGAAATACAAAATTTGAGAATATTATTTATTTTCATAAATCAAGTTAAGCAATATGATGTCATGAATGTCAATATGCTTGAAGATTATGGATATATATATATGTATCTTTTTTATACCTGGCTGGCAGCTTGCTGTAATGAACTTTCTGCCCTTCTCCTGAGATTCTTTTAATGACAAAT
>JANHFT010003579.1:12504-27521 GCA_032467955.1 Pseudoxenodon macrops | reverse complement strand
GTACTCTATGGCAAATAGATGGGTAGGTAGGTGGGTAAGTACTCTAGGCAGATGGGTAGGTAAAAAACAAATATAAAGTCACTATCTTACAAGTTTGGGAAGACTCAAGTGGTAGAATTCTGGGTAATCAGTAGTTCTGTGATGGACCATATTAATTCAAAGGAATCAGTCTGTGTTTAGTCAAGCTCCTCCATTCATGGTAATTGTTTTCCTTAAGTGTTCCCAAAAGAATCCAACTCATCACAGATATAAATATAATATATATGCCGAAACATTTCTCCTCTGCTTCATTTTATTGCTTCCTTTTTGCACTTCATGTGCAAGAAACAACTAAATGGTATCATCATTTTTGCCTATTTTTTGGTATTCAAAGGAACATCAGTGCAAATAGCATACCTTGCTTTCGAATAATTGGTGCAATCTTGCTTTTTCCTGGGAAAGCTGCTTGATTTTGTTAGTATGCTTTTCAATATCTTTGTTTGCGTCCCTCAGTTTTCTTTCAAGGATCTCCTTTTCCTTCCTGAGATCCAAGGACTCCTTTTCTCCTCTAACGTACTTCATGACCATAGCTTCCTTTTCTTGACGGGCTTCTTCACATTTCTTGTTTGCCTTAGAATACCAAATATTACAATTTTACTTTTAGACATAACAGCAAATATTAGTTTTTCCCTCCAAGGATAGTAAAAAAAAAATCAGTTGAAGGATTACAAAATATATAGTTTCCTACAGAAAATTGAGAAGAACTTGTTTCTATTAATTTGGAGTCCAGCAAAGTTAGAATATAGCAGGGGTTCCTAACCTGTGGGCTATGGCCCACTAGAGAACTGTGGCCTCTAGTCCACTGGGTTGCGTGAATGGCTGGCCAGTGCACACACCTCAATTCGAACTAGGGTCGTGCACACGTTCATGCCCTAGTTTGCATCGTAGGCACGTTCATGATCCCATTTGTGATGCGCGCGCTTGGAGCCCTGTTCGCATGTGCACATGTCTGCGTAAAGGCACCTGCCCCTCCCTCCCTCCGCCAACCCAAAAAGGTTGGGGAACTTTGGAATAAACAATATAAACATGTTTTTGGGGCAAAATAGCTTACATTCTAAGCTAGGAAATTATCACCTGATTAATTACCTGATCTGTTCGAAAGGCCATCTCTTTGTGCAATTGCTGTATAGCATTTTTTGCAGCAGCATCCTGAGATACAAGTTTATCTTTAACTGTTTTAGCTTCTTTCTGGAGGTCTTCTATTCTCAGTTCTAGCTGTAAAGGGAAAACAAATGTCAGTATAGGTACCGTGTTTCCCCGAAAATAAGACATCCCCTGATAATAAGCCCAAGTGGGCTTTTGAGCACATTCCCAAAAAAATAAGACGCCTCCAAAATATTTAAATGCATGTGCAGCTGGTCCCTGCCATTTCCTCTGGATAGGGTTTGGGAGACAGAGTTAGAAATCAGGTAAGACGGCAAGAGAAAACTCATCTTGCTCCACGCACCCCAAAATAATAAGACCTCACCGAAAATAAGCCCAAGTGCTTATTCCGGGGTTCACAAAAACCTAAAATAGGCTTTTATTTTCGGGGAAACACGATATATGTAAATTACATAATCTGTAAAACTTGAAGAAAGATCTTAAAAACTGACACATTAGAAGTCATAATTTCTGCATTTATGTACCTTAGAAAAAAGTTCATAAGAATTTAAAAACTGGAACCCAACATACCAATTTGTATCTGACAAATTCTGCAGCGATAACCTATTAAGCAATAAAAAATAATTTTTTTAAAGTTTTGGAAAAGATTGAATATCCATAAAGGATCTAGGCTGGAGCGGGTTCAGAAATTTCAGAACCACCAATTGGAAAGCAAAGAACCATTAACATGCAATATGGGAAGAGAAAGGAATAAAGCATATAAGCATCATTTTTAATGTGGTCCAGCAAGGCTTGAAAGTAATGAATTGTCACTTCCTTTCCTTTCCGAAAACCCTGCTCTGCAATTGAAAAAGAAATCACTGCAATTTAGTCCATCAGGGAAAAAAATATTGGCCTTAGACTGCAGAAAGACTAATCTGGTATCTAATTTTCTGAAGATCAATTTAGGACTATCAATAGAAATACACAATGGTTCCTGAGGAAACTTGGATCAGCATAAAATTCTTACCTGTCTAATTATATTGAGATGTTGCTTTTCAGTTTCTGTTCTCTTCTTCAGCTCATCCTTTAAGTTGTCCTTTTCTGAACAAATGTCCAAAATTAGTTCCTGATGCTTCTTGTTTTCTTTAATCAATCTATCCATTAAAACAATTAAAATAATTGATGAGGCAATGTAAACAGTTGGGGCACAGCCTTCTTGCCCTATTTGAAACTGCAACACAGACCAAGAGATTTATTTAAGATCTGTGACGCCCTTCCCCCAAAGCAATAAAATACAGTTAAAGTCTCACAAGTTGATAAAAGGCCTAGTAAAGAAGACCTGCCCTCTAAAAACAAAAGCCGCAGAGCCAAATGTAACCTTCAAAGAAAAGCATTCTGGTTGGTTGCATGAATAGCTTCTTTTTAAAAAATGAAGTTGCAGGGTATCAATTTAATTGGAACATGTTGTACATTTCTCGTTCCTGGAGTTCTAGGTTACCACAATCATTTTTGCCAATCTGAAGTTATGAACTTTTTTCTGTGTTGTAGGTAGTTCAGTACTCGATTAAAATGGGATTGCTTTATGATGCACTTGGTCTTATAGTTACCATTATTTTCTCTGTTTATGAGTATGTCTAGGAAGGGTAGTCTGTCACTGTTTCCTTTCTCTTTTGTGAATTCAATTCCATGTGATAGAACTCTTAGAAGCTTGGCACTCGAGAAATTTACAGTTAATAGGCATATAAAAATAAACTCCATTTATTTTTCAAAATTCAAAAGCAACAACAAAAGCTCAAAGGAAGGGCCAGACGGCCCAGAGCACATCCTCATTAACCAATTCCTAAGGTAAGTATGGAACCAGCAACTAATTACCACAAGCACAAGACAATAGCTTGCCAATCAAAGAAGAAACAATACCACTGATTCTGCCCAAACCCACAGAAGGCTGGTAGAACACCCTGTATCACTCCCATGTCAGAGTGCTGATGATGTTACCTAGTCTGACAAAACTTTTGTTAAGAAGAAAGCCATATTCAAAGAACATTAAGAACCCAGTTTAATTGCTATCTTCATACCAAAGCTGCTTTTAAAATTCAATCACTTTTAAGAAAACAAACAAAAAACCTAACAAATGCAATGATTCACTTAACAAGTGTTGTGCGATAACTTGTAAAAATTGGGCAAAACTCACTTAACAACAAAAAAATTGGGTTTCAATTGCGGTTGTAACTCAAGTACCTGTATATTAAAGAAATTGTCTGGACAGAAAAAGCTAGAAAGTCATATAACTAATCAACACAACCTGGGCATATAGAACAGCTACATGTTTGGAAATTATTGAAACTATTAAACTAGAAAAGTAGGACAAGGGGAAGGAAGCAGGACCCTGCATTGCTATCAAAAGTTCATGATCAGGGTTGACTTTGGGTTTTTGCACTATTTTCATTTTCATTTATATTTTACACTTTGATAAGTCTAATAAAAAAAATTCAATTAAAAAAAATTCGCTATCAGGGCTCTGCAAAGTGCTTCAGGTGAAATAGGCAATACATTTATTAATCCAAGAACATTTATTTATATTTAATGAATTTATATACCTACCACTCAATATATAACTCAAGCTAGTCAAAGCTAAGATATTTAAAAAATCAATCTTCTTGGATCCAATTATCTTGAAAAATTCATGAAGTATACACTCATAAGGAATCACAATACCCATTTAGTGTCTCTATTTTAAATTTGCAACCATGTCTAAAATGTATAGTCATGACAGATTTCAGTTGACTTTGTATATGCTACTATGCAACAACAAATGCCCTGACAACTGACAAAAATTCTGATAGGTGAACTCTGTGTTGTGTTTTATCTTTTGGTTGCTATGCTTTAGCAACTGTTGTGTTTACTTCTAGGTTTCTACAGTATCATTTCAACCATTGGATAAAGGTAATTTTATAGCTAAGAATTAGCTATGAAGCTCCAGTGGCCAACTGAAACCTTTCTCTAATATAAAACTGAAGATACAATGGTGACTTTGCTTCATTTTATGTTAAACTAAATTCTTTCTGGTTACTCCTTTTATTGCAAGTTCATCTTGTATCCTTATCTAACCTTAATTCAAGGTTAGTATAAAATATATATATCCAATATATATTTATGTACTATGTTACACTAATTGTCCCATCCAATGACAATGCATCTTAGCAGGTGCACTGCATAATTCTAGGCAGCTTATGTGGTTTTAGACTACAGTTTATTTCTTAACCAAGTACTTAGGATCCCATCATAGCAACGGAAATGTTTGACAATGAAAGGTTCTTCATTTCATTTTTCATCAGCAAAAATTAAACTGAAAAATATGACTAACACAGAAATTGGGCTGACATTGCCCAACTTTTGCAGATTAATATGTAACTTGGCATTCACATTCCCAAAGAATTACCTTAAGAGATTCCTAGATCTCAAAATTTCAAGAATATTTGTCCGATTATAAGTTTCAGTATGATTATATCATTATGGCTATCCAGATCACAAAAATGTTTAAGAGGCAATATGCAGTTATTCACACAGTACTCACTTCTTTATTATGTGCTCTTGCTGTAAATATTTATCTTGAATGCATTTTTCAAAAACAGCCAAGGTAGCCTTGGTATTGCACATTCCGTTTGAAAGTGTAGGATTTTTCAACAACTCTGTTGACAGGAGCTCAGATTCAATTTCTTCTAGCAAAGCTTCCTGAGAGGAAGCATTCTCTAGATTTGAGATAAGGTTCTTAGTGTAATCCGTGTCATATGGGCTATCTAAACAGACCCCATAAGGTCTTTTTACATGATCTTGCAATAGGTCCGTCAAGGATTGATTTTTGTCCTCAGTTTTCAAAACCTGTTGTTCACCTTGTCCACTGGCCAAGCAATCTGCTTCCTTGGATTCTTTTACTTTTAACTCACAGCAGTCTCCATTAAAGTTTGGAGCAGGTTGTGCTTCAATTACATCTCCATCCTCATTTAAATCGATCGATGATAAGATGGGATCCAGTATTAACTCTTTATTTTCTATACTTAAAGTGCTTTTTTCACATCTTGTGTCTGCAATATGCCCATCATCCTGAATATCATACTTTTTGTCAGCTTCTTCAATACTTGGTAAGTTGGAAGATTCATTACCAATCTTTGATACGTTGACGATCCTTGGAGTATTGTGCTTTTCTGGTAAGTGGTCATCCATCTTTCCACCAAGAATCTAGAAATAAAATAATCCGTATTATCATATAGACAAACAAGAGGTAACTATAAATCTATGTTCTAAGTAAAGAATTTTGTTGATTTTTAAATATTATGGCAGTACTTGAAAATTAGCTCTATTAACTGAAAGACATGAAGATTTTTAAAAATCTTTTAACCTCTTTTCATATCCCATAATCACACAACATTGACATAATCTAACCAGAAGAATGAAAAAAGCACATTTATTTATGCAAATCATTGGCCAATTAAATACATAACACATATTACCTCAGCCAGTCATAGTTGTTACCTTTTTGTATAAATATGATGCACACATCCTGGTCTGAGAGCAGCATCCACATCCAGATGACTATTTGGCTACATGTCCAATTTACCTGACTACTAATTAAGCAATTTATTCTTGTCCAAAAGCCTGTTCAGCCTCTTCCTATCAACCTATGCACTTCCTTTGCAGGATGGGATATCTGGATCTAGAATTGCAGCTTCAATTTCAGCAAAGGGACCGTCCTACGTAGCTGCCTCTCCTTCAACAGAGGAGACCTAGCAATTCCTTTGCCAAACCAATGGCTTCAACACTATCCCTCTCCTACCTGCCCCAAAGCATTGTCTATGTATGTAGAAGAAGGCAGGTCTCTTCAAAGAAGAGTTTCAAGGAAGACCCCAACAAGGTATGTTCTTCAGCTTGTTCAAAACATTCAAACCTCCTAAGGGTCAAAGTCAAGAGAAAATTTGAACCCTATTCCAATGCCAAATTTAACTACAAAGTGTTTTTACTTGACTTTTACCTGTCACAATACAATATAAAGTAAACCAAGAAAGAGATAGTTATTATACAGATTAATATATAATTCTTCCAATAATTAGTAATATGAAGCTTAGGTTTTTTTACCACTGAACATTGACTTCCTTGGTTTGTATTGCACATGGTAAAGTTCCAAAGGATAAAACAAAATGTTAAGACTTATTCAGACTTTAAAACTCAGAAAACCTTGTATGCATTATCCACATTTTGATGAGAAACGCTATATTTTTATTATTAACAATGAATATGTAAAATAATGCAAAGTGGCTAGCATCTTCTCATTATTTTATACGATTAAACACAACTTGTCTTCCTTAAACCCCAAAACCTGCTTTTTTTCCCTACTTGCATAAACACATACTTGGGGCAGATTCAAGAGAAAAATGTTGAAGTCATTGATTTGACAGTTGCCAATGCTATGTCTCCTGGAGTAGACAAAATATATACAGCAAATATGAAATCTCTTTGAACGCTCCACATCTGAGTAGTGAGCACAGAAAGGCTTCTTCCTCCTTTCCTATTTCACAATGTGTTAAAAAGTCTAAAGAACAAAGTAAACAGGATGCATTACAGCCAGCACTTTAATACTATGAACAAAACAGGATTGGCTAACACCCCAAATTTCCTTGCCTTAGATATGAGGGCACGGGTTGAAGAATTATATTTCCCATTAGCTTGAACACAAGAGCTGTAGTATAGAAAAACTATTCCAAGCTCAATTAAAAATCAAGTTATTCTGCTTTCATAGTATAATACCGATAATCATACTATCATGAACTATTCCTGCTCTTAAAATAAAATGTAATGATTCCTAATAAAGTGAGGAGAATCTTACAGTCGAAACATTCAATAGATCCACTACAAAGTTATTATACCATAGCTACTATCCAAGAGTGCTGGACTCCCGGCATACGTTATATGAATATATCTGGAAAGCTCTCAGCTCTAGTTAGGGAAAGTTCCTGTAGGTTTGAACTCCTCCTTTAAATGTTGTTCCACTTACTCACGTTAGATAGCACCATCAAAAGTTATTGGAAAAATATTCAGAAACATTAAATGCCAACTCGTCATCCCCAATTGTAGATTTGAAACAAGTATATTTTCTCAAATTTTACAGAAATGTATTTAGTGCCAATCATTTTTTACACATGGAATAACTGAATTGGAAATATTTGAAAATGAATCTTAAAATACTGTAATCCAGATATAAAAAAATGAATAGATTTTATAGAAAAGGCTAAAAAATGGATTTATTGATAAATAAAATGAAATAAATATATATATAAATGAATATAATATAATAAAATAATAAAATAAAACAAAATAATAATAAAATAATAATATAAAATAAAATAAGTTGAGGTTGTATTATATTATATTGCTATACAGTCTGGGTTTATACACGTTAAATTAAGTTGCTGAAACGTTGTATAGTATAAAAATATATACATAATGAAGTCTTCTTTACATTAGTTCAAAGGAACCATGTATCTTAAACATCTATTAAACAGGAAAAAGCATCTCTTTTCCATCACTCGTTGGAGTGACTGAAGAAAGTATCTTCAAAGCATAGAGCCAGAACCAATAGGAATGGGAACATCCATTCTTTCACTTACATTCTTTTCTTCTTCTTCTGCACGTTTATTGTCTTTTAAACAGCAGGTAATTCTTACCAAAGTTCTAAAACTTTCTACATACTGTTAAAATAATATTTTTCTTTTTAAAAAGGGGAGTGGTCATGGGTAAGCATACAAACTGCATAAGATCATTGCGACTTTGTTACCTCTTTTGACTTTAAAACAGAACAGAATAATAGAGCTGGAAGGGGGCCCTGGAGGTCTTCTAGTCTTAGCCCCTTGGCTCAAGCAAGACACCCTAAATTATTTCAGACAAATGAATATCCAATCTCTTCTTAAAAGCATCAATTCTTAAAAGCATCAATTAAAAATATCAATTGACCCACAACTTTTGAAGACAAGCTGTTCCACTCATTAATTGTTCTCACCCTCAAGAAATTTCTTAGTTTTAGGTTGGTTCTCCCCTTGATTAGTTTTACTCTTGTATCCATTACTTCTTATTCTGCCTTCAGGTGCCTTGTAGAATACATTGACCCACTCTATCCCTTAGATATTGAAACACTTTTATCATGTCATCTCAGTCTTTCTTTTTATTAAGCTAGACCAGAAGTCTTCAAACTTTTCAGTCTGAGGACCACACTAGACATTTGCAAATATTCAAGGGCTGGGCAGGGATCAATTTTAGAAATGAGCGAATAAAATTTAGCTGAATGAATTTGCATAATGCAATATGACGCAGAACAACAGCAAAAAAGAAATGTGACAACTACAAAGAAACAATGCTATGCTCTTATGGACAAATGATATAATATCAAGCATTAGCAAACATAAAAACAGAGAAAAGTTTTGCTGGATCAGGACAACCAGTCCAGATCACTCTTCCCCCCATTCGCAGGCTGAAGAAATAACTCTTCAGACAGGTTCCTCTTCCTTTCTCATCCAGGTAACCCTGACCCAGTTCTGAAGAGACTTTTTTTGTGGGACGGGGATGATCCAAGAAAGCCCCCTGAATCACTCCTCAAGCAAAAGAAGCAACCTTACAGCTGGCTCAAAGCTGATGCAAATTGATGCTTCTCCTTCCTTGTCTAGCAACCCTCCACTGGCTCACAACACACACACACACCCCAACAGAGAAATCGCGGGAACCTAACTTTCCTTTCGAAACAGTGTTGAATACAACCTGTTCTTTCTGCCTATGCTGTTTGGAAAGAATTAGAGCTCAACACATGGGAGGAGCTGACCAGCTGGAAGAAACCTCACAGAAGGCCAAATATAACCCACAGGAGATTGGAAACCTCTAAACTAGACATATCCAATTCCTGCAAACATTTTTCATATCTTTTAGCCTCGTCTCCTAATCATTTTTGTTGCTCTTCTCTGCACTCTTTCTAGAATCTCAACATCTTTTTTTTATATTGTGGCAATCCAGACTGGATGCAGTGTTCCAAGTGTGGTCTTACCAGGGCATCATAACGTGGTATTAACACTTATGTGCTCTTGATTATATTCCTTTGTTAATGCTGCCTAGGACTGTGTTGGATTTTTTTGGTGGCTGCAGCACACTGCTGGCTTGTGTGGCTCATCTACTAGGATAGGGGTGTCAAACTGGTGTCCTGCGGGCCAGATGCGTCACACACAGACCACGCCCACTCCAGCTGCACGAATGGGAAAAACATAGCAAAACGTTATATGACAGCAATGTGACACCGCAAGTTTAACATCCGTGTACTACCCTGTTTCCCTGAAAACAAGCCCTCCCCGGATAATAAGACCAATCAGGCTTTTGAGCGCATGCGTTAAAATAAGCCATCCCCAAAAAATAAGCCCTCCCTGAAACACAGCAGCAGCCATGAGGTGACAACGCTCGTAGTCTTCTGCACCTCAAAAATAATAAGACCTCCCCAGAAATAAAGCCAAGCGCTTATTTCAGGGGTCAAAAGAAAATAAGACCCTGTCTTATTTTCGGGGAAACATGGTAGGACAATTTAGACTCTTGTTTTTGCAATATATGTACTAGTTATGGAAAATATTACAAAGAATCCAGATCTTTCCATGTACAACAACAGAAATTCCTAATTTTAATAGAAGTATTATTTTAAAAAAAGCAAGTTTACTAACTTGATGTCAAGATGAAATGTCTAAAACTGTCCAAAGTAAAAGCTCATATTAACCAAAATAAATAAAGCTTTGCTCCACTGGTTTCTTTACAACCATTTAAAAATTAAAATACAGGATACATTTTTTAAATAAAAAAGTATAAACTTCCCATTACTTCAATTTCAAGTTTTGCCATGCTTGTGCAAGGTATACTCAAAATCATATGCACAAACTACATTTGATCTGCCTTAGAAGAGTGACATATACATTTAACAAATAAAATAATTAGAACTGCAGATCTAAAAAACCTAAGGTGGGGAGCAAATGGCAATCAAGTTGACAGCAAGGTGGGCTGCAGATATTTGAATAATTTTTTCTTTTTAATATTCACTGTAAATATGTTCATAATAATGGATCTGAGATCTCTCCAGAAAAAAATCATTTAAAAAAACAACCCAAAGATTCTGAGACATAAAAAAAGATAGAAGTGTCTCAATAGGTATGGAATTTAGAATTATAATGCACAGAATGATCTGGAGATTTTGAAAAAAGCAGTATGGCTCCAATCCTGCTGTAATTTTAAAAGTCTTTTGATATATAACTTTCTTCTCAGGCTTGGGACAGGTAAGTTGTCCAACCTCTGTTGATTTTCTTTTTGAATTTTTTTCCCAGTTGTATTATTCTTTTTCTTTTTCTTTTATCATTCCTACTTTTAAAGTTTATGGCACCCAGAGCCTCCTAGAGGTCAAACAGCCTCTATATCCACTGATCTTTGGCAAGGACTTACCCTTAGTTTATTGCACAAATACACACAATAAAAAGTCAATTATATAGAGTTCAGGACTTTTTTCCAAACTGTAAGATTGCAACCTATTTATAATTTGCCTTGGGTATTCTTACAGGAATTTTTATAATGAACACAGTTGTGTACTTTGACCAAAGGTTAGTTACAGATCTTCAATTAAAATTACAGTAAACTGCTTATGTGTACTGGATTTTGACCAGCCTTGAGATAATGAATAACAAAATGGATTACCAGAAACAAAGCAAGTAAATAATATATTTAATCATTATGTAGAAATTGCTATAATAAATGGATTATTATTAATGGGGCAAGGAAGGACTTGGAATTCATGTAAAACTGAAATAATAAATATGAATTGGAGTATCACATATATATTTAAAAGGTTGTAAAGAATAATAATGAAAGGAAGATAAAATTATGCTATACAGCATGTACAGTACTTCTTGGTGATATAATTCCTTTACTGAATCATAAGAAGCTCAAAGCTATAATCCTTAGACAATCCTGTGGTAGTTGTGAAGAATATTCTACCCAACCCTTCTTCTTCAAGAATGGTAGGTAGCCTTTTATGTTCAGAGAAGAGCATAGTACTGAGGAAAACAGTTTGACAAACATATACTTGAAACTACAGCAAACTTTCTTTTCCATTCTACGTGATCCATGCTTTATTCATGTTAGATCATATGTTTCTAACATATTCTACTGGTGAGACTGAGAAGATCAGTCCTAATTTTGTGGGTAGCTACAAAGCTACGATTCCCTTATCTTCAGAAATTGGCATCAGAAGAGAATGCTAAGAAAGGTGTTCTGACTTTCATTTCATAATGAAGGAAGCTTCTTTGGAATATATGTGGAGATTTACTTTCCAATAACACTAAGTCACTATTTTGTGGTTGAGGAACAAGGCATTCAAGGAAAAAAAAAAACTTCTCTTTGTATACATCACAGATTATATATTTATTTGATAACATACTTGATTCGTTAATTCCCATCTCTGAGGTTAATTTCAAGGTCACCGAATAATGATGGCAGTAACTCCAGCCACTCTGAAAAAAATACAAAACGATAGCAAAAGCTTCTCCCTGGCAGTCCGACTAAAGAGTATGTCAGAATCCAATCTGCTTCATATTTTAGAGTACTGCCATCCCTCTGCTCTCAAAGGTCTTTCATGCCAACTTATATGAAAGCAGGTTTCCTTTTCTCTAGCAAATTCAATCCATTCATTCAGTGGCCAATCAAGAAGAAACATGATTCCATTCATGAAACCCAGCATGAAGAGATAAATCTCTTTGTATCCTCTGAAAAGACCATGTTTTAAACATGTACTGCTCACTAAAATTGCAGATACTTCCCTGCCTAGCTGTTTGAGTATACAGTTCTTCCCAGCTCTTTTCATTTTTTAACCTTTCTTTCTCATATATTGCAGTGATTAATATCAAAGCCTTTATATTAGATCAGGTACCTGAAAATAAAGAAAACATCTGCCATATCGTATCAGCTGTAAACACGCATATTAATTTCAGATATCACTGTGGTCATAGAAACCAGCAACTATATCAACAAACTTACCTTTCTAGTCCAACTACATTTCCTTGCTCTGCATAAATGACACTATGGAAATGCAGTTACTAGCAAGAGATTAGGCAAACTCTAACCTTCACAGCCTTAAGATCTTAGGAGTACTAACTATACAGTACACATATAAAAACTAATGTAAATGTAATTATAAGCAGATCTATGACCACATCACTCTAACAAAGCAACGGAGTTGTATACGTAAGATAATAATGGGGCTTGGACAAAAAATTGTAATACTTTTGACCTATGATTTTCTGCCATATTAGCACAAGAACCACTTTTAGAGAAGTAATATCCTCACTAGGTACTTGATCACGGTGAGTATAACTTGAATACATAATTGAGTAATACATGAACGAACTAAACCAACTAATATTATTTTCATAAGCGTCTTACAGGTTTTCCAGAGAACTTCTGGATTTCCAATCAGAGAATAATACAGCAAGTATGTTTTCCCAGTACACTCTGGCATTTAACTTCAGTTTTTTAAAATAGCCTACCGCCTGGGAAGAGAGAAACATGGTTATCTAATTCAAAACAATAGTTACATAGCCATTGTACTTCGATACAGCAGATAAAAGCTTTAAGATTTCACAACATAGGTAGCTGTGATTTACAACCACAATTGGGACCAGTATTTCCATTGCTTGTTGGTTGTTAAATAAGTTTTACCCAATTTTATGTCCTTTTTTGCCATGGTTGTTCACTGCAGTTGCTAAATGAATCACACAGTAGTTAAGCAAACCTGGCTTCTCACCTTGATTTGTCTTGTTGGAAATACAGGTCGCAAATGACAATTACATAACTTCGGAATGCTGCAACTATAGGAAATACATGCTGGTTGCCAAACGCCCAAAATTTGATCATATGTCCATGAGGATGCTGCGACAAACATAAATGCAATGATTGGTTGCAAGTCAATTTTTTCAATGCCATTAGAAATTTGAACAATCACTAAACAAACCAATGTAAGCCGAGGACCATTTTTATATATTTTATGTTACATTACCCTTTACGATGGTTTAGAAATGTAAATTTGGATGAGGAATGGAAATATATTTCATCAAGTTTCCAGTAGATCACCTTTAAAATAAATGCACAAGCCTTTCCAGCTATTCTGGTCAAAATAGATCGAGTCTTTTACAATTTTAACTTGGTGCCAAAACTCAAAGGAACTCCCAACACTTCAACCATCACTCTCCTTCTCAAGGCCCAGAAACTTAATCTGCATTCAAAAGAAGATGGTTGCACAAGAAAAGGTAATTCTGCAAATTGCTTTTTTCAATCTACCTACTGGGATGTTAAGGTCAAAATACCCATACGGAAAATTATTTTCTGGAAATTCTTTCATACGAAAAAAATCTCTGCTATTTACAGTTTCTTTTTCCCCTCTCTAGGTTATTTCTGGGATTCAGGGAAGGCTATTAGGGGTCCTTCTGTTTTCTGAACTTGGTGTTTTTCTTGCACATTCTTCATTGCCCAAACTAGATAACATCATCAGTAGTAGAAAGGAGTGGGTTTTGCTCTTAGTTTATATTCTAATTGCTTGCTCTGTTACTGTTGGTGGGAGTGTTCTTGGAAGTTCTTTGGCTGGGCTGTTTACTGTTAAGATTGTTTGCCAGTTCCTTGGTTGGGATATTATTTACTTCTTCATTGTTGGTCTGATGTTAATCTTGGAGATAATCTATGTTCATCTGGATGTTGATTAGTAGGTAGGGAGGTCTTTTTATTACCTCTCTGGCTTGTTGATTGTCTCCTTTGCACAGTATGTAGATATTATTTATGCCTATTTATTGTTTATGGCTAATTTGTCAGAGTGCGAGGCTTCTAGAAATTCCTAGCATTTTTAGACTTGACTTGGTCTATGATGGTCACAGTTTCCCAACTGAAACTATGGTTAGATCTGCCCATATGTTGTGAAATTAAAGAGTTTTGATCATATCTCCTGAGTTCTCGGGGCCAGGCTATGGGAGACAGCTTCTACCGGTATATTTCTTTATGCAGATCACAATTCTGATTAGGGTATGTTAGAACAGGAGTGTTCCTACCTTGTTTAAACATGGTATCATTTACATATTTTTAAATGTTTATTAGAGTTTTTTAAAATCAACATACAAAAACTAACAAACAATAAACAAACAACAAACATATAAACAAAAGTACATGTACTCTCTTTTATAGCTTTTCTTAAACGGTTTTGCTATTATTTATTTTCCTTTGTTTCTATCTTTAACTTAAAGATAGAACTTAAAGATGTATTCTTTAATTTAAAGATGTATTCCTATATACATCGTTATATTGAGTGTCTTTTAATTTTCCGACTCCTTTCAGTTATTCATCTTTACATACATCTACAAAAGAGAAGTGAATCATTGAATTTACATACTTTATTATTTTTTCTATTGTATTTTATGTCCATGTTTTAATTTTTTATTGTTTTCCAGCCATCTATACCACTTATTCCATATTTCATAAAATTCTGATTCCTATTTGTCATGTATCTCCATTGTAAGTTTACTCATTTCAGAACATTATAAAAAAAATTGTACTACCATAGCGTTGGTGGGGATATTTTCACTTTTCCAATTTTGAGCGTAAATAATCCCGGCTGCAGTTATCATGTGGAGTGTTATGTATTTATTCTCTTTTTTCCCATTCTCTCTAATAATTCCCAATAGAAATAATTCTGGCTTCAAGTCAATCACTTGTTCTATAATTTCTTCCAGCCACTTTTTAATTCTTTTCCAATGTACTTTTGCTTTGGTGCATGTCCACCAGAAATGATAATAGGT